>OY747124.1:44836437-45105177 GCA_963556465.1 Berberis vulgaris
CCAATTTACAAAATTACGCCTTTCCCAAGCCTTGTCTAACTTAAACATCAAAGTGTCATCGGTTTGGCTCATGTGTGTTCCTTGTGCAGGTCAAGGTCAAAGAGAACAAGATTCAACACCATCAGTTTAGCGTCGTTTGTGGGGAACGAAAAAGTTCCTAAGAAAACAATGATATCACCATTCCTTACAGTCCAGAAAGATAGTGACCACGATATCTCGCAATAATGGAGATATTGCTGAGCCCTCGAACACTCGAACCGGTGGAGCACCGCCAGCTTTGGCGACACCGACACCACGGGGAACAACCTCGAACCCCCACACCTGCAGCAGCCACGATGGACCCTAGGGTGGATCTACTGTCAACCCATGTGCGGCAAATCGCACGAGCGGTGGCTATACTCACTTAGCGGAACCTTCTACCCACCGAAGGAGACATAGATCTGCGAAGAGCCCCATCCCCAGAAGACACCAGAGAACACGTCTAGGAGAGCCAATTTTCCCCTATCGGTTCTTAGTGGACCAAGGGAAAAAGAGCGACAAACGGAGACTCGACGTCTAGAGCCAACAAACCTGCATCGCAGATCCCTCTCAAGCTTGGGGCCACCAATCCAGACGTGTTGTACAACCTCATCGTCCTCCCGTTCATGGATGAACGAGCCACTGTAGAAAACGTTTAGCCTGCCAAAGCTGGAGTTTTATGACGGGACACAGATTCGTCCGACCACTTATGCCATTACCAAAACTGTAATGGTGCTTAAAAAGGATCTGAAACAGTAATGTGTGGTTCCACAGTCTCTTTCCAAAGTCCATTGACTCATTTTAGACGCTGGCCAAAGCGTTTCTCACCCGTTTTGTCGACAGCCAACGAATCAAAATGTGCCCACATTATCTGTTCACCCTAAAACAGAAGCCGAATGAAACATCGAGGGAGTATGTCACACGCTTCAATAATGAGTTAACTCTCATTGGCGACTGCAACGATGACGCCTCGATCACAGCTTTCACCTCAGGTCTAAGGAAAGGAAAATTCTAAGACTTCCTCACTCTGGAGCTTCCGACTGACATGGTGGAATTGCTGAAGATCACCCAGGAATACATAACTTTCAACGAGATATTGGCCGCCAAAAATGAGGCGGAGACTGAAAAGAAACCCTTTTGCAAGAATGAGGGAAAGAAATAGAAGGACGATGACAAAAATAAGAGGAAGCAAAATGACAACAAGCCAGACTTTGGCCGCACAAGGCAAGATAAGGCCTCCAACTTCGTTGGATCCAAATCTGTCACTCCTCTCAGCTCCAAACTGTCCGACGTCCTCAACACCATCAAGAATTGAGGAGAAGTGAAGTAGTCCGCCAAACAGCGAGGATATCCCTCTCGATGCGATAATAACAAATATTGCTTCTTTCTTAAGGAAGGCGACCACGACACTGGGGATTGCAAAAGTCTTTGAAGTGAGATTGAGTATTGGATCAAGATGGCCATATAAGAGGGAAGAAACACCCAGCACAGATGAAAAGACTCTAGTCAGTCTGAGGGGAAGACCCAATGTCAGCCAGCCAAAAAGTCTCTCCCACGAGTCTCCATCATCTATCATATCTTGGAAAAATTTGAAAGTGTGGCATCGTTAGCAACATGACCGAATGAGTAACCCTTCTACTCTAGATACAATCATGTCCATTAGTTAATCTATTTCTTCTGCCCAAATTTCCAAAGACATTTTCTAAGCAGTGCCATATTGCTTATTCTAACACCCAAGACGCACCTTATCACAAACATCCAAGTAATAATTTTTGGATGTGTAATGCTTCCCCACAAAATCTTGTACAATTTTTATTTTATTCGCAATCGACGGCGTGATTGTATTTAAGCTCATCATGTAAGTAAGGATACATAAAGGGTTTGGTTGATAAGAACAATGGATACCTGAAAGGATTGACTTGATAAAAACAATTTGAAAGATATTTTCACCTCCTTGATGCGAGTTTTATATCCACCCTTTCCAAAAATCCATCCTAAGTATGCTTGTTTTCTAACTTACTAACCAAAGGGAGTCCCAAATATTTGAAAGGTAGTTCCCACTTTGCACACTAGGTATTCAACATATAATTCAATCTGCTGCGCACCACCGATTGCATCATGTCCGTAAATAATTTGATTTGCTCCTCTTTCGCTTGTAAGTAACAAATAAAATCTTCTGCAGATTGTAGTATTGCCACCGATGAGCTGCTCTCTGATTTGAAGCCCACAATCTTCCAGTCATCTTCAACCTCAAGGTGAAATGTCATTCCCACTCTCTCCCATCTTCTAGAAAATGAAATCCCAGTAGTTCTAATTAAGGCAGTCAAAACACCTTCACAAAATCGAGCTCACATATTAACCCTTTTTTTTTTTTTTTTTTTTCATTTGAACACCCACAAGCTCATTGTTAGGGCGTCATACACCTGCACGCACCCCTTGGTCCACTATACATAGCAACGATAATATCCCTAACTTAAATACCACCATATTGGGTCTTCCATCTTGGCCAAGGTGACGTGGAGTTTTATCTAAAAGGCCTCGTTGCTATTAGCGAGTGTACCATTCCTTATAAACCTTAGAGATTCCTCCTCCTTACTTGATGTGAGACTATTCAAGCCAACACTATCCCAACAATTTCCACCTTTGGTACGAATCATCACACATCATACAATCCATCCACCTCGTCCGCAACATCTCAAACTAGACCTTCTCATCGAGTGTCTTGCACAACCACGATCCTGAGAGTAGCACTCGGTGTACGGGCTCAACTATTCCTAATGTTGTTGGCTCCACCTAGTGGCAACAATCGCAATAACTCCACCTCGCCCGGACTTGTAGAATACCCACCTAGAACCTAACCCTGGATCGTTCACCTGGAGGACCTATACTCCACCTGGATCTGGCTAGCTGCCCTGCGCCTATTTCCCTTGAATGATTGTCGCCCGCACCACCACCTTGCCAAGTTTCCGCCAAACCATCGGCTCTGATACCACTACTTAGAGCGTCACACACCTGCGCACACTCCTTGGTCCATTATATATAGCAATGATATTGTCCCCAACTTAAACACTACCATATCGCGCCTTCCATCTAGGCCTAAGTGGTGTGGTTTTTTTTTCTTTCTAAAAGGCCTCATTGCTATGAGGGAGTGGACACCTCCTTATATACTAGTAGGACAACCCTTATTTAGTTGATGTGAGACTATATTTAGTCAACACCAACCTAACAATCTCTACCTTTGGCGCGAAGGATTGTCACACATCCATCCTACAATCCACTTGGTCTGCAAACTCAAAGTACACCGCACCCTCGAGCTCCTTGTGCAACCACGATTTGTGGGTAGTACTCGGTGTACAGGCTTGACTCCATCTGGTCGCAACCACCGCACTAACTCCACCTTCATCCGGACTTGTAGGATACCTCCGGAAACCACCTTGGCAAGGATTTGTAGCCTAATATGGATTGTTCATTTGGCAGACCGTGAGCTTACGATGCTCCACCTGGCTCGCTACCCTGCACCTATCCCTTGAACAATGTGTGATCTACACCTCCACCTTGCCAAGCAAGTCATCGAACCGTCGACATTAATACCACTTGTTAGGGTGTCACGCATCTACGCGCACTCCTTAGTACAATACACATAGCAACGATACTTTCCAAACTTAAACATCACTATATTGAGCCTTCCATCTGTGCCTAGGTGGTGTGAGGTTTTATTTAAATTGTCTCGTTGCTATGAGGGAGTGGGCACCTCCTTATATACTAGTATGACAACCCTTATTTAGTTGATGTGACACTATCTTTAGCCAACACCAACCTAACAATCTTCACCTTTGGCGCGAAGGATTGTCACACATTTATCCTACAATCCACCCGGTCCGCAAACTCGAAATACACTGCACCCTCGAGCTCTTTATGCAACCACGATCTGTGTGTAGTACTAGGTGTACGAGCTTGACTCCACCTGGTCGCAACCACCGCACTAACTTCACATTCATCCGGACTTGTATAACACCTCCGGACACCACCTTGGCAAGGATCTGGAGCCTAATATGGATTATTCATCTGGGGTACCACACACTTGCGATGCTCCAACTGACTTGCTACCATGCGCCTATCCCCTGAACAATGTGTTGCTTGCACCTCCACCTTGCCAAGCTGGTTGCCGAACCGTCGACTCTGATATCACTTGTTAGGGTGTCGCGCACCCCTTGATTCACTATACATAGCAACTATATTGTCCCCAACTTAAACACCACCACATCGGGCCTTCCATCTAGGCCTAGGTGGTGTGAGGTTTTTTCTAAAAGGTATAGTAGACATCTCCTTATATACTAGTATGACAACCCTTATGTAGTTGATGTGACACTATCTTTAGCCAACGCCAACCTAACAGTATCCACCTTTGGCGTAAAGGATTGTCACAAATCCATCCTACAATCCACCCCGTCCGCAAACTCGAAGTACACCGCACCCTCGAGCTCCTTGCGCAACCACGATATGTGGGTAGTACTCGGTGTACGGGCTCGACTCCACTTGGTCGCAACCACTGCACTAACTTCACCTTCATCCGGACTTGTCGAACACCTCCGGACACCACCTCGGTAAGGATCTGGAGCCTAATCTGGATTATTCATTTGGCGGACTCCGCATTTACAATGTTCCACCTGGCTCGCTACCCTGCGCCTATCCCCTGAACAATGTACTGTCTGCACCTCAACCTTGCCAAGATGGTTGCGGAACCGTCGGCTTTGATACCACTTGTTAGGGCGTTGTGCACCTACGCGCACCCCTTGGTCCACTACACATAGCAATGATATTATCCCCAACTTAAACACCATCATATTGAGTCTTCCATCTGGGCTAGGTGGTATGGGGTTTTTTTCTAAAAGGCCTCATTGCTATGAGGGAGTGGACACCTTCTTATATACTAGTATAACAACCCTTATTTAGTTGATGTGGGACTATCTTTAGCCAACACCAACCTAACACTCATAAGCAATCAACACTAAATCAGTAACATCGCCCATCAATTGTTGAAAGTTAGAAAGGGGAGACTAGGTGTCCCATCATTGATTTGGTTGGAGAGGCAAGAATTTGGCAATGATTTTGTATGGTAGCTCAATAAACTAGCTGGTCAGAAATTTCTGACTGCTCTTTGAACCAATTGTTTTGGAATGACAACAAAACAACAAAAACTACAATAATAATAATAATAATAATAATAATAATAATAATAATAATAATAATAATAATAATAATAATAATAATAATAATAATAATAATAATAATAATAATAAACCTTACAGTCTTATTATAGGAGTGAGACGTAGATACAACAGGTGCAACTCCCACCCTAAAACATCATCAACAACTCATGCAACAAAAATTAAGTAAAGCTATAAAATACATGATATTGTGTTGTTGTGACGGTGCAAGAGCAAGTGGTGGCACATGCATCTCTAAATCTTTTGCTGAAGAACCAAGAGGAAATGCCTGAGCCAAATTGTTTGTCACATCAGCATGTCTTTCCCTTTAAAAGGAACGCGATGACTGAGAACTTGCTGATTCTAGGTGGACATAAGTTGAATTGTGCATTGTCTTCAAATTTTCTTCCGCACTATAATAGCCTGAAAAACATCCATAATCAGAAATGTTAGAGGGAAACCACACAAAATAGTTACAACCATAATACACATTCAAGAATTTCATAAATAATATAAAGTCGTGATAGATTGTGTTGACCAAAATAAATAGGTAGAAACGTATTATAGTTGAACCATGACAAACAAAAGGGCCAAGGAAAAACAAATATTGGAGTGACATCTAAAGCCACGATTTTTTCGCAACAATATTAAGCTATATATTGGATAATGACTGAAAAATGTGATAACTATTGCAGCAAGAATATTGAGGATGACCATGGGATATAGTAATTACTCAACAATAGTTTAGGATGTGCCTAGGAGCTGAGCCAGATATTTCTTTAGGGTGGGCTCTCAAATATTTAAAAGTAAGATATATATATATATATATATATATATATATATATATATATATATATATATATATATATATATATATATATATAGAGGCAATAATGATAATAAATATTAAAATGTTCCAGATCAATGTTTTTTTAAATCAATTTTCGTGTTGTTTATGAAGAATGATCAGTTAGAATCAAGAGCAAGAGCACTGATTGGGCTATGATTAAATTCGGCGACCATGGTCTGTAGAGAAGTAGTGGTCCCATGGAAAGCCGTCAACATCAGTCGAAGCTGACTAGGCTTCCACCTTCCAAATCATCTACACTCGGGCAAAGCGAGCTACAGATTTGGGCGTTGACCTGAAGTTGTCATCATCATTCATCACTGACTAGGCTTATCTGATCAGATTCGACGATCATTGTCTGTAAAAGAGCAATGATCCCTTGTAGAGTGTCGTCATCAGGCGTGAGAGCGCTGATTAGACTCCCACTTTCTAGGCCATCGTCATCTGCGCGCAGTGGATTAGGTGTCAGGCGCACCAGAAGTCGTCATCATCAATCACGAACTAACTAAGCTTACCTGGTAAGGTTCGGCAATCATTGTCTATAGAAGAGCAATGATCCCTTGCTGAGTCGACGTCATCAGGCGTGAGAGTGTTGACGAGACTCCCACTTCCTAGGCCATCATCATCCGCGCGCAGCAGAATAGGCATCGAGCTCACTAGAAGCCGTCATCATCAGTTGCGAACTGACTAAGCTAACCTGGTTAGGTGGCAAATTAGTGCCGCTAAATATGGAGAAGTTGGCACTAAATGGTAAAATTGAATACTACCAGTTCTTATGGTTGTTCTCTTTGGAAAGTAAAATGACCATCAAACATATATTCTCTGACAAAATCAGTTATGTAGTGGGTCGTGTTCGAGTGAGCTTCTGGGAGGACAAATGGTGCATGGACAAAAGTTTCATTTCTTGTTCTAGGAGAATGGATTAGAATGGAACTTACATTGAGCAGGGTGTACAATTGGGAGATGAATCAGCTATCACAGAAGAAATCTGAAAGATTTCAACAATACTGTACGTGAGTTAAAGAATACATGTAACACGTCCAATATGTATAACAAAACACCAAAGTGTGAACTTAAGGATACCACTCTCTAAGTTATTCCTCCAAAAAGTCTCTCCCACGAGTCTCCATCAGCTATCATATCTTGGAAAATTTGAAAGTGTGGCATTATTAGCAACATGATTGAATGAGTAACCCTTCTACTAGAGATACAATCATGTCCTTTAGTTAGTCTATTTCTTCCGGCCCAAATCTCCAAAGCCATTTTCTAAGCAATGCCATATTGCGTCTTCTAACATCCACCCAAGACACACTTTATCCCAAGCATTCAAGTTATAATTTTTGGATGTGTAGTGCTTCCCCACAAAATCTTGTACAATTTTTATTTTATTCTCATTTGACGACGCGATTGTATTTAAGCTCATCATGTAAGTAAGGACATTAAAGGGTTTGTTTGATAAGAACAATGGATACCTAAAAGGATTTACTTGATAAAAACAATTTGAAAGATATGTTCACCTCCTTGATGCAAGTTTTCTATCCACCCTTCCCAAAACTTCATCCTAAGTATGCTTGTTTTCTAACTTACCAACCAAAGGGACTCCCAAATATTTGAAAGGTAGTTCCCACTATGCATACTAAGTATTCAGCATACAATTCAATCTGTTGCGCTTCACTGATTGCAATGAGTTGACACTCAACAAAATTGACACTGAATAATGAGATTTCTTCAAACCATAGCATCATGCTCGTAAATAATTTGATTTGCTCCTCTTTCGCTTGTAAGTAATAAATAGAATCATCTGCATATTGTAGTATTGCCACCGATGAGCTGCTATTTGATTTGAAGCCGACAATCTTCCAGTCATCTTCAACCTCAAGGTGAAATGTTATTCCCACTTTCTCCCATTTTTAGAAAATGAAATCCTAGTAGTTCCAATTAAGGCAGTCAAAACACCTTAAAAAAATCAAGCTCACATATTAACCCTTATTTTTTTGATTTTCATTTGAGCATCCACGAGCTCATTGTTAGGGCTCTGTGCACTTGCACGTACCCCTTGGTCCACTATACATAGCAACAATATTATTCCTCATCTTGGCTTATGTGATGTGGGGTTTTCTCTAAAAGGCCTCGTTGCTATTAGGGAGTAGACCATTCCTTATAAACCTTAGTGACGACTCCTCCTTACTTGATGTGGGACTATTCAAGCTGACACTATCCCAACAATCTCCATCTTTGGCGCGAATCGTCACACATCATACAATTCATCCACTCCGTCCGCAACATCTCGAACTACACTTCATCCTCGAATGTCTTGCGCAACCACGATCCTGAGAGTAACACTCAATGTACGAGGTCAACTATTCTTGATGTTATTGGCTCGTCTTAGTCGCAACCATCGCACTAACTCCACATTGTCTGAACTTCTAGGATACCCACTTGGCAAGGGTCTGGAACCTAACACTAAATCGTTCACCTGGAAAATTGATGCTCCACCTGGATCTGGCTCGTTGCCCTGCGCCTACTATCCTTAAACAATGTGCAACCTACACTTCCACCTCGCCAAGTTCCCGCCGAACCATCGGCTCTTATACCAATTGTTAGGGCGTCACACACCTGCACGCACTCTTTGGTCCAATATACATAGCAACGATATTGTCCCCAACTTAAACACCTCCATATCGGGTCTAGGTGGTGTGGGGTTTTCTATAAAAGGTCTTGTTGCTACGAGGGAGTGGACACATCTTTATATACTAGTATGACAATCCTTATTTAGTTGACGTGGGACTATCTTTAGCCAACACCAACCTAAAAATCACCACCTTTGGTGTGAGGATTGTCACACATCCATCCTACAATCCACCCGGTTCGCAAACTCGAAGTACACCGCACCCTTTAGCTCCTTGAGCAACCACAATCTATCGGTAGTACACGGTGTACGGGCTCGACTCCATTTGGTTGCAACCACCGCACTAACTCCACCTTCATCCGGACTTGTAGGACACCTCCGGGCACCACCTCGGCAAGGATCTAAAGCCTAATCTGGATTATTCAGTTGGCGGACCACACACTTGCGATGCTCCATCTGGCTCGCTACCCTGCGCCTATCCCCTGAACAATGTGCTGCCTACACCTCCACCTTGCCAAACTGGTTGTTGAACCATCGGCTCTGATACCACTTATTAGGGCATCGCAAACATGGGCGCATTCCTTGGTCAACTATGCATTGCAATGATATTGTGCCCAACTTAAACACCACCTCATCGGTCCTTCCATCTGGGCCTAGGTGGTGTGGGGCTTTCTCTAAAAGGTCTCGTTGCTATAAGAAAGTGTTTTCCTCCTTATATACTAGTATGAAAACCCTTATTTAGTTGATGTGGGACTATCTTTAGCCAACACCAACCTAACAATCTCCACCTTTGGCTCGAAGGATTGTCACACATCCATCCTACAATCCTGCGCAAACTCGAAGTACATCGCATCCTCGAGCTCATTGGGCAACCACGATCTGTGGGTAGTATTCGGTGTACGAGATCGACTCCACCTGGTCACAACCACCACACTAACTCCACCTTCATTCGAATTTGTAGGACACCTCCGGACACCACCTCGACAAGGATTTGGAGCCTAATCTAGATTATTCAACTGGAGAACTGCGCACTTGCGATGCTCCACTTAGGTCGCTATCCTGCGCCTATCCCCTGAATAATTTGCTGCATGCACCTCCACCTTCTCAAGCTCGTAGCCGAACTGTCGGCTCCGATACCACTTATTAGGGCGTCGTGCACCCCTTGATCCACTATACATAACAACGATATTTTTCACAACTTAAACACCACCATATCAGGCATTCCTTCTGTTCCTAGGTGGTGTGGGATTTTCTCTAAATGGTCTCGTTGCTATGAGGGAGTGGACACCTCCTTATATACTAGTATGACAACCCTTATTTAGTTGATATGGGACTATCTTTAGCTAACAACAACCTAACAATCTCCACATTTGGAATGAAGGATTGTCACACATCCATCCTATAATCTTCCCGGTCCGCAAACTCGAAGTACACTGCACCCTTGAGCTCCTTGTGCAACCATGATCTGTGGGTAGTACTCAGTGTACGAGCTCGACTCCACCTGGCAATCACCGCGCTAACTCCACTTTCATTCGGACTTGTTGGACACCTCCAGACACCACCTCGGCAAGGATCTGGAGTCTAATCTCGATTATTCATCTGGCGGACCGTGCACTTGTGATGCTCTACTTGGGTCGCTATATATCTTGGGCCTATCCCCTAAACAATGTGTTGCCTGCACCTCCACCTTGCCAAGTTGGTTGTCGAACCGTCGGCTCTGATACCATTTGTTAGGGTGTCGTACACCTGCGTGCACCCCTTTGTCCACTATACATTGCAACGATATTGTCCCAACTTAAACACCACCATATTGAGCCTTCCATCTGGGCTAGGTGGTGTGGGGTTTAATCTAAAAGGCCTCGTTGTACGAGGGAATTGACAACTCCTTATATACTAGTATGACAACCCTTATTTAGTTGATGTGGGACTATCTTTAGCCCACACCAGCCTAACACTCATAAGCAATCACACTAAATCAGTAACATCGCCCATCAATTGCTAAAAGTTAGAAAGGGGAGACTAGGTGTCCAATCACTGATTTGGTCGGAGAGGCAAAAACTTTGTAAATGATTTTGTATGAGTAACTCAATACACTAACTGGTCAAAAATCTTTGATTGCTCTTTGGCCCAATTTCTTTGGAATGACAACAACAATAACAAAAACTACAATAATAATAACAATACCAATACCTATAATAATAATAAACCTTACAGTCTTACTATAGGAGTGAGAGGTAGATAAAACAAATGCAACTCCCACCCTAAAACAACATCAACAACTCATGCAACAAAAATTTAGTAAGTTATAATATACTTAATATTGTGTTGTTGTGACGGTGCAAGAGAAAGTGGTGGCACATACATCTCTAAATCTTATGCTGAAGAACCAAGAGGAAATGCCTGAGCCAAATTGTTTGTCACATTAGCATGTTTTTCCCTTGAAAAGGAACGTGGCGACTGAGAGCTTGTTGATTCTAGGTGGACATAAGTTGAATTGTGCATTGTCCTCAATGTTTCTTCCGCACTATATTAGCTTGAAAAAATCCATAATCAGAAACATTAGACGGAAACCACACAAAATTGGTACAACCATAATACACATTCAAGACTGTCATAAATAATATAAAGTCGTGATAGATTGTGTTGACCAAGATATATAGGTAGAAACATATTATAGTTTAACCATGACAAACAAAAGGGCCAAGGAAAAACAAATATTTGAGTGACATCCAAAGCCACGATTTTTTAAAACAATATTAAGCTATGTATTGGATAATGACCAAAAATTGTGATAACTATTGCATCAAGAATACCGAGGATGGACCCTGGGATATAGTAATTATTCGACAATAGTTTAAGATGTGGCTAGGAGCGGAGCCATATATTTCTTTTGGGCGGGCTCTCAAAGATTAAAAAGTAAGAGATAGAAAGATATATACATAGAGGCAATAATGATAATGAATATTAAAATCTTCTAGATCAATGGATTTTTTTAAATCAATTCTCGTGTTGTTTATGAAGAATGATCAATTAGAATCAAGAGCAACAATACTGATTAGGCTGTGATTAAGTTCAGTGACCATGGTCTATAGTGAAGCAGTGGTCTCGTGGCAAGTCGTCGACATCAGTCGAAGCTGACTACGCTTCCACCTTCCAAATCATCTACACTCACGCAGAGCGAGCTACAGATTTGGGCATTGACCAAAAATTGTCGTCATCAGTCGTCACTGACTAGACTTACCTAATCGGATTCGGTGATCATTGTATGTAGAAGAGCAATGATCCCTTGGCGAGTCGTCATCATCAGGCGTGAGAGCACTGACTAGACTCCCACTTATTATGCCATCATCATCCGCGGGCAGCAGACTAGGCGTCGGGCACACCAAAAGCCATCATCATCAATCGCGAACTAACTAAGCTTACCTGGTTAGGTTCGGCGATCATTGTCTGCAGAAGAGCAATGATCCCTTGGTGAGTCGTCGTCATCTGGTGTGAGAGCGCGAACTAGACTCCCACTTCCTAGGCCATCATCATCAGCGTGCAGTGGACTAGGCGTCGGGCGCACCAGAAGCCGTCATCGTCAGTCGTGAACTAACAAAGCTTATCTGGTTAGGTTTAGCGATCATTGTCTGTAAAAGAGAAATGATCCCTTGGGGAGTCATCGTCATCAGGCGTGAGAGCGCTAACTAGACTCCCACTTCCTAGGCCATCATCATCCGCGCACAACAAAATAGGCGTCGGGAGCATAAGAAGCCGCCGTCATCAGTCGCGAACTGACCAAACTTACCTGGTTAGGTTCAGTGATCATTGTCTGTAGAAGAGAAATGATCCCTTCGCGAGTCATCATTATCATGCATAAAAACACTGACTAGACTCCCACTTCCTAGTCCATCATCATCCACACGCAGCAGACTAGGCATCGGGCGCACCAGAAGCCGTCGTCATCAGTCGCGAACTGACTAAGCTTACCTGACGAGGTTCGGCAATCATTGTCTGTAAAAGAGCAATGATCCCTTGGTGAGTCGTCGTCATCAGGCGTGAGAGCACTGACTATACTCCCACTTTTTTTTCCATCGTCATCCACACGGAGCGGACTAGGCGTCGGGCGCAACATAAGCCTTCGTCATCTGTTGCGAACTGGCTAAGCTTACCTGGTTAGGTTTGACGATCATTGTCTATAGAAGAATAATGATCCCTTGCCGAGTCATCATCATCAGGCATGAGAGCACTGACTAGACTCTCACTTCCTAGGCCATCATCATCCGCGTGCAGCAGATTAGGTGTCGGGCGCACCAGAAGCCGTTGTCATTAGTCGCGAATTGACTAAGCTTACCTGGTTAGGTTCAACGATCATTGTCTGTAGATAAGTAATGATCCCTTGGCGAGTCATCTTCATGAGGCGTGAGAGCACTAACTAGTCTCCTCTTCCCAGGCCATCGTTATTCGCACGCAGCGGTTTAGGCATCGGGCGCACCAGAAGTCATCGTCATCAGTCGCGAACCAACTAAGCTCACCTGGTTAGGTTCAGCGATCATTGTTTTTAGAAGAGCAATGTTCCCTTGGTGAGTCGACGTCATCAGGTGTAAGAGCACTGACTAGATTCCCACTTCCTGGGCCATCGTCATCTGCGCGCAGCGGACTAGGCATCTGGCTTGATCTTTCGGATCTGGTCACGGAGGGATGATTGGAGGTTGTGTTGGTTGTAACGGACAATAGTGGAAGTTCACTAAAAACAAATATTTTTATTGATAATATTTTTTGAGGTGTTCTACATTCCATGGTCGGTTAAGTCTGTCACCGCTTACAACTTCCAACCAGTATGTCCCCGGCCTGTTGACCTTGGTCATCCTGTAGGGCCCTTCCCAATTTGGGTTTAGCTTTTCTGTGCTCGCTTCTATGGTGTTATGCTGGGTTTTTCTGAGTACCTAAACTCCCACTCTGAATTCGCGTGGCTTGACCTTCTTGTTGTAGCATTGCACTATTCGTTGCTAGTAGGCAACTATCTTGGTGGAAGCTAGATCCCGTTTTTCCTTGAGGTGGTCTAGTCCGACGCGCAAGGCTTCATCGTTATTGTTTGATTTGAACTCCTCTATTCGGAAGGTGGCTACTTCGAGTTCTACCAGAACCATGGCTTCTGACCCATAGGCTACCAACCTTGAGTAGCCAGACACCGTTAGGTGATGTATCCTGATCCCTATGGCTAGCTTTAGGCCAGACATGAGGGCCTCATATTCAGCTTCATTATTTGAGGTGGGAAAACTGAATCTGTCGGCTTTCTCGAGGATGAAGCCGCTTGGAGAGCGGAGTGTGATTCCAGCTCTGCTTGTTTTTCCTTTCGATAACCATCGAAACACAAGGTCCATCATTGATTGTTCAAATCTTGGGTTTGAAGGTATGTCTTTGGTTCTTCTCCATCGGTAACTCAACAATGAAGTCTGCCAACACTTGGGCTTTGATGGCGATTCTTGGGGCATAGTTTATGTCAAACTGCTCGAGTTCTACCGACCATATCACTATCCTACTGGATAACTCTAACTTGTGTAAAACCATGCAGAGTGGGTGCTTGGCTAGATTTGTTATAGAATGGGCCTGAAAATAAGGCCTCAATTTCCTTGAGGACACGACCAGTGCCAGGTTAAATTCTTCAGGTCTGGGTAGTGTGCCTCTACTTCCACGAAGGTCTTGCTGGCGTAGTACACTGATATTTGGATTCCTCGATCATCTCGCACAAGGGATGAGCTGACGACATGCTTGGAGATGAACAAGTATAAGTAAAGTGTTTCCCCTGTTGTCGGTTTTTAGAGTAGTTCGGGGCTCCCCCTGATGCCTTCAAACTCTGGAAGGCTTGTTCACACTCTTCATCCCATGAGAAACCTTTGTTTCCTCTTAGTATTTTGAAGAAAAGAAGGCATTTGTTGGATGATTCAGATATAAACCAGTTGAGTACTGCCACCCTCCTAGTCAGGCTTGGAACGTCTATGTTGTTGGTGGGGGCTTTTATGTCGAGAAGGGCCTGAATCTGCTTTGGATAAGTTTTGACCCCTTTGTTTCACTATGTAGCCTAGGAATGTCCCTTACACACTTTTGTGGGTTGAGTTTCATCAGATACTTTTGAAGTTGGTTGAATGCTTCAGTAAGGTCTGCTATGTGGCCGGGGATGCGGAGGCTCTTGACTAGCATATCGTCTATGTCGACCTCCATGTTCCTCCCGATTTGTTTTTTGAACATTCAGTTCACCAGTCATTGATACGTTGCACCTGCGTTCTTCAAGCTGAACAACAATCACCCTATAGCAGTATATTCCTCTCTTAGTTATGAAAAAGGTATTTTCTTGATCCGGGGGGGGGGGGGGGGGCATTAATAACTGGTTGTAGCTTGAATAGGCGTCCATGAAGCTCAGGAGACTATGTTCAGATGTGGCGTCCACGATCTGATCGATGCAGAAAAGTGGAAAGTTGTCCTTCAGGCAAGTCTTGTTCAAGCCCATGTAGTCTACGCAGACTCTCCACTTCCCATTTTTCTTCCTTACCAATACGGTATTTGCCAGCCAGTAAGAATATCACACTTCTTTGATCATGTCCGCGTTGACTAACCGCTGTACCTCCTCGTTGATGATTTTATTTCTTTCAGGTGCCACGGGCCTATTCTTCTGCCATATGGTTTTTTTCGTGGGGTCCACCTTTAGGCAATGAGTGATTACTGACGGGTCGATTCCCACCATGTCTCTCATGGTCCAAGCAAAGATGTCCTAGTGCCGCTGTAGTAGCTTTGTCAGCTGCTCCGCCAATTCTTTGTTCAAATGGGAACCTATTTGAATGGCCTTATTGTTGACAGAGCTATCGAGGTAAACCGTGACGGTTTCTTCCTCCGGTTGACCGGCGTTAGGTTTGCCTCGGGGGCTCACTGGAGCTTCGTGGTCCGAGATTGCTTTATCTCAATTTCATTGGCAAGATTAAGAGACATCTTGGCCGCGGGATTAGTCACCAACTGAAGGTTACCCGGTTGCTGTGGGGTTATGTATTGGCATTATCTGGTAGCTGCTTGGTCGCCTCATATGGTACTGACTGTTTGGTTGACTAAGTACTTGATGCATTGGTGCAGAGGGGAAACTACTGCTCCGATTTGATGTAGCCAGGGTCTTCCAAGAACAACATTATCGGTGGATGGTGCGTCGATCAGTATAAACTCTTGAAACATAATTTTTTGAATCGGTGGCTCTCCCGCAACTCCTGTTAGTTGTATCTTTCCCACCGAGAAGTGATTTTCGCCGCTGAAATCAATCATTGGACAACTATCAGAAGTTAGAACCTCTTCCTTTAGCTACATGTTGTGGAACGTGCGGAGGAATAGAACGTTCAATAAGCTTCCTGTGTCCACCAACGATCTCTTTACTTCCCATCTTGCTGGGGAGATCATTATTACTAGGTGTCATTATGCGGAAGCTGGACGCCCCGGAGGTCTCTATCCGTAAAGGCTAGTGATATAGGAGGATCATGGATCTGGGCGCGTGACATCTATTGATCGCCGCATATCGCTTAAATCCTCATCTATATGAGGGCTCTTTTTTTGGACCTGTTTGATTGTTCAAACTCGGAATGTGCCTTATGAAGGACGTGGATCGTGTTTGCCAATTTGTCCCTTATTCTCTCGCCGAAAAGGACGGAGGGTTTCTCGCTGGACTCGACCTTTTTCTGGTAGTCAATTTCCTTGGACGGTGCCAAACTGATGCAGCCAATTTTCGCTCCCTGCTTGACCTTGACATGCTGACCTGCACAAGGAATGCACGTGAGCCATGGACCACCGTTGTGGTGGTCGATGACACTCCGATGCTAAAGATATGAGGAAGGCCTAATGCTTTAAACAGGAAATTTGTAGCGTACCTTAGCGTACCAACTTCATGTCTTATTTATAGTGTTGGAGTCCTTGTTCGACCAGTACATCGATGGCGTAGTTTAGGAAATGAGATCTTCGTGGATATCCTTATCTAATTAGGAATTGTGTCGTGGAGAAAAGTTTTCCTGTTAGACTTGTGTTCATAGATACACGGGAGATAATTTCCAATCAGAGTGTTGTCCATAAATCGAAGTTTCCATGTACGATGTATGTTCTGGTATTTGCTTCCTAGTTGGAAACAATGTGTTGTTGGCTTGCCTGTCCGAAGGTGATCCCAGAGATACTTATCTTAATAGGTATTACGAGTATTGGTGATGGCTATGAGACGTGTAGGCTTAGCAGGTTGTAGTAATTTGGGTCCGTCTAGCGGACTGCATAATGCAGGCTTGAAGCCGCTTGGGCCGGATCAGTGTTGAATTGATGTTTGGGCCTGTTATTTATTGAGATCATCATGACACATGTACGATATAGGAGAAATGATGTTTCGATGTATCATCGGCAACAAAATCAAAATTATTTGGTCGGACGGATGGTTTGTTGGGGTGTAAATAACCCAACAAAAATATTCTTCTTTTCCACGATGAAGCTTCTTTATTTTTCCCTCTTTTTCTTCTCCAAATTGATCAGGGCAATGAAGGAGTGGGAGAGGGAGTGGCGGCGAAAGTGGTGGGAGCGATCGAAGGTGCTGGAGCAGAAGAAATAGCGACGGAGTGCTAGGAAGTTGCGATCAACGGGAATTGGTGCACAGTCGATCGAAGGGGGTTGTGGTTGGGGACTGTGGGGATGTCAGGAGGTCGATCAAGGTGGTCAGTGGGGAGAAAGCACCGACCGCCTTCAAATTGGGAGTAGGAAGTCGATCGAGGTGGTGTTGTCAGTTGCAGGGGCGATCGACCTGTTGCTGGTACTTGCAGGGTTGATTGACTCGATCGAACTGCAAAGGAGCTTGGGGGTGGCAACCAACTGGCGAGAACTGAATAGTGGGTCAATCGACTCGATCGACTGTTGAAGGTGTTTCAAGTGGTGGCTGGTTGATCGAAACAGGTGGTAACTGGTTGTAATTGACCTTGGGGGTGCGATCAGGTTGTGGGATTGATTGAAGCTATCGATCAGTCTTTGGGAGCGTCATTCAATTGATGTTTAGCATTGGCATGGGTTGTCAATCGACGTTGGGGAGATGTGGGAGGCGGCTAGAGGGATCGATGGCGGGGGGGTGGGGGGGGGGGGGGGGGGGGGGGGTTGGCGTTGACCTCGACCGTGTTCAGTGTGGGAACCCTTGTGGCATTGCCAGTGGCGGTGGGTCCAACTTCTGATCGAGCCCATCAAACCTCTGATACAACTCTTTGATGCTTCTCTCTATTATCAGAAAATTTCCCTGTATTATGAGAACTTCATATATAATTTCTCGATCACTTGTAGTCTCCCTTTTTCTGTCATCTTTCAAAAAAAAAAAAAATTTCAAATCTTCTTCTTTTTCTTCTTTTAAAAAAAAAAAAAATAGAATCGAGAAAAATTATAGATTCAAATTTTTAAATAAACTATGCGATAATTGAAAGCAAATAAATTGACGATAAAATTTATAAACTAAATAAAGATGATAAACAAAATAAAGCTCTTTATTCAATCAACCAACATACAATGAACAATCTAAACTCTAATTTATAACTGACCTAACTTTTCTAACAAGAAACAAATCGTAAATCTAATAGGAAACCAATGTCTTAATTGAACTGTTACAAAAAAGGTCCTATTACAATATAACTAATGATTCATCAAACCGTCATCTGATCAACACCGTACGCGTGTTATGCTAATCTTGTTAACAACACTCAGAAAGGGAAACTTTTTCCGCAGATCTAGGAACACAAGTCGTGTAGGAAAACTACCCCATATGGACAGCTCCCAAATAGGAAATGATCTCCAACAAATTTTTTTTTCCTAAACTATGCCACCGAAGGCCTAGCCAAACAAGGGCTCTCACACTATAAAAGGGAGATAAGGTTGATGATGTAAGGTACGCAACAAAAACCCAGTTTACAACTTTAAGTCTCTCCTAAGCCTTATCTAACTTAAACATCAAAGTGTCATCAACGGCCACACGGTGGTCTTTGGCTCACGTGTGCTAATTGTGCAGATCTAGGTAAAGTCGAGGAAAAAGAAAAGGAATCAACTACATCAGTTTGGCGCTGTCCATGGGGAACGACAGAATTCCTTAGAAGAAACAATAGTACCACCTTTCCCAGATAAACAGAAAGATGGTGACAACAAGGTCTTGCAACAATGGAGATGTTGCGGAACCCTCGAACTCTGAAATCGGCAGAGCGCCGCTCACTCTGGCGCCACCACTAACGAGGGAGAATCTCTCTCAGACCCATGCGCCGGTGGAAGCCACGGTGGACCCAAGGGTGGATCTACTGTCAATCCAGATGCAACAAATCACAGAAGCGCTGGAGGCACTTAAACAACGAAATTTTCCACCCGCTGAAGGAGACCGCGAGCAGTGAAGAGCCTAGTCCCTAGAGAGCTCCAGATAGCATGTTCAGGAGAGCCGCACTGCCCCAACAACATCTCAATGGACAAAAGTTGGAAGAACGACCAATAGAGACCCAACATCCAGAGCCGACAAGCACGTCTCGCACAACCCTATCCAGAGTAGGGCCATAAACCCAAACATACTGTTTAATCTCACAGTCCCTTTGTTCATGGATAATATCATGGACGAACCGCTGCCGAAAAAGTACACATCACTGAAATTGGAGTTTTACGACGGGACAGGAGACCCGTCCGATCAGTTGCATCACTTCCAGCACGTTATGGCACTCAAGGATAGGTCCGATGCGATAATGTGCCGATCATTCCCTGCTAGCCTGAAAACGTCAGCGTTGACCTGGTTCCACAGCCTCCTTCGGAGGTCAATCGATTCATTCCAAACATTGGTGACGACGTTCCTCACACGCTTCATGGGCAGCCAATGAAGTAGGAATGGCTCGCATTATCTGCTGACCCTAAAGCAAAATTAGAACAAGACGTTGAGGGAGCATGTCACTCGTTTCAACGATGAGTTGACCCTCATCGACAGCTGTAGTAATGACACCGCCATCTCAACTTTCACTTTGGGTCTGAGAAGGGGCAAGTTCTACGACTTCCTAAGACCCCCTCCAACCAATATTGAAGACCTGCTGAGGAATGCCCAAAGATATATCACTCTAGATGAAATAATGGCCGCCAAAAAAGAAGCGGAGTCAGAGAAGAAACATTTTGTCCCCAGGGACAAGAAAAAGGACGATGACGGGAACAAGAGAAAACACACTGACAGCAAGATTGACTCGGGCCGCACAAGGCCTTTAATTATGTCGGGTCCAAATTTGTCACCCCTTTCAACACAAGTCTGTCTGACTTCCTTAATTCCATTAAGGATTGGGAAGAACTGAAATGGCCACCTAAGCAGCGATGAGACCCCGCTCGCAACAACAACAAATATTGCACCTACCACAAGAAAGGCAGACACGACACTGAAGATTGCAAAAACCTCAGAAGAAAAATCGAGTACTGGATTAGGAAAGGCAAGCTCAAAGAGTTCCTGAGCTCAGACATGAGGCAGGATCGGGCAAAGGTAAAAGATGACATTGTCAAGGAGATTGGAAAAGAAGCTTCTGGGATCATTTATGCCCTTCACGACACTACAAGAAAAATTGTGATCAATAGCGTTTAAAAACCGCTATGGTAGGATACCATAGCGGTTTAGTAACCGCTATGACAGCCGGCGCTATAATAGACCCAGGGGATATTATAGCGGTTCTAAAACGCTATGGTAAGTTTGGCTTTTATAGCGTTTCAGAACCGCTATGGTAGCCTCTTCCATAGCGTTTTAAAACCGCTATAGTAGACTCTAAAACCGCTATGGTAGACTTTACCATAGCGTTTTAAAAACGCTATGGTAAGTATACATAGCAAATTTTTTTTTTTTTTTTTTTTTTTACTATCAAATGACTTTTTATTACATCTTATCATGTATGCATTAGCCTGAGCACTCGAAATTCATTGTGACAAAGACAAGAAACACCATGTTGGTGATCAAGCAAAAGAAAATAAAATGCAGCAACATCAACAGCAACAGGGGCTATCGACAGCAATAACAGCAACGATAGCAACGACAGCAACAACAATAGCAGCAGCAGCAGCAACAGTTTGAGCACTCAGGATAGCAGTTTGAGCACTCGTATCCTTTAATTCACATCTCTTTTTCCCCCGCCGTGCTCTATTGTTCGCGAATGGGGACAACTTGGACTGCATACGAACACAAATCAATTTTTTTAAGTTGAAAACATTTGCCTTCTAAACAAAAGTAAATATCTGTGTACATTCTATCTAAACAAGCTTACCATCTGTGTACATTCTATCTAATATACATATCTAAGTCCATGGTAACAGTGCATGTTGTTTGGTACAAATTGCTAAAATGTGTGTCATTTGCAGATTATGCATGGTACATGGCCAGATGGCCCAACCAAGAACATAATATCCTGCCACAACCGGCATTTCCATGTAATTCAAATGTCACAATTTAGATGAATTTCATGATGACATACCTGCAGCAGCAGAGTCTACATTCTTCTTCTTTGTCAAATTTATTTCTCAACTTCAAACTTGATATTGCCTGATTTCCTTTTCAATCTAATGAGCCAAGATTCAAGAAATAATAATAAAAAAATAAAATAAATTCCATCCCTGAAGGCATCATTGTCACTTTGAATAAGCGTAAGATTTCAACTAAAATAGAGTTCTTTGAAGCACTATCAACCTTTTTGACAGTGTTGGCTCAAAAATTCATTAGGCATAAGCCTCAATGTTTTTGGAAACATGCAGTAAAAGGTTCACATACAAAGCATAGTGAGTACGTTGTTTCTGGCAAGGCCGGTTTAAACACACTGATTTTTCATATCAATTTAAGCAAAGGTCTCTCAGAAACATTTATCTCCAAGTTGATTGAAAATCAAGCTTCAAAGCTAGTTTGAGTTCCTGGCTTCTTGCCATGATGTTGCAAGTTTGGCATAGTATATCGATGATCCAAGCTTACAACTGTTCAATATTTTGTATTTGTGTGCGTCTATCTGTTTGTATACGCGCATTCTTGAAAATCAGATATGAGAACAATACCTGGTTAGTATAAGAGTTTCAGCTCTAACATCGTGAATACGAGAATTGACAAAGGATGAAGCTGTTTTGAGCATTTGCAGCTTCCATAGAAACGACTCTCGGTGTAAAATATCAGCCAACAACTGCAAGAATATTAAGGATTGTTTTGGATTATCATACATGTATTACGCAAATCACAGAAACAGTTCTCAGAAATAATTTTGTAGAATGGGGCAAACAGAGATAGCCTTACAATGTATCAAACTGAATTAATCGGGAATAATAAATTGGTTATCCAATTTGATTGGTTTTCACCTGACACAATTATCGGACCTCCCTGAGTTTCAAACAGTTGTTCGGCCTTCATCATGCCAACAATCTTTTCGATAAAACCCTTCATGGCAGCCTTGAGCATAATTCAAAATCCTAATTAGATAAACTTAGTGATTGAAATCCTAACATTTAGCATTTTACTGCACAAGATTCATTGAATGTCATATCTGTAAAACGACTAAAAATGAAGTGAGAAACTGACCACAGCCTCTCTCATATGTTGTTCATATGAATTAATTATCAGCCAACACCAATGTAGCATGCAACAAGGGAGCAAGGTCTCCACAATAAAGATTCTATACAAATGAAGAGATGAGTATGGACAAAATGAAAGACAAACCAGGGTTAACAACTCCAGATGCCCCAAAATGACTACCATTCAGTGCATTACCTACGTACAAACCCTGCAATAACCCATTTACTGCCACATTAGATAAGAATAGAAGGCTGATATCCAATGTCAACAAACTAATTGTTGCATTCCAGGCACCTGTTGTCTGGCTCGCTCAAGCTCTTGCTCAATTTGAGTGAGCTTCAAACGACTTGACTCCAATTGTTGAACATAAGCCTGTCAAGTAATAATGATCAGGTCATTTTGCAATTGAAACAACCAAAAACCTTTCCCAAGTATATATGTAATTTCCTTGCTTCATGTCTAGTCTACCTTTTTCCTTATACTACTTTTGCGAGCAGCTTCACGATTTTGAGCAAGTCGTCTTAATACCAGTAAAATATTTTTTGCATTAGCTGCAACTGATATTGATGGTGGTAATCAACTTAATGATTTAATGATTTATCTAGTCATGACTGATTCTGACCAAGTAAGATGAATAAAATTTGGGGGGAAAGAATGCAATTACTATATCATATTTTCATGTATACAGGAACTTAAAATTTGCGGCGTGGGGGAAGATTCCATTAACTTCAACTCGTTCCAGCCAGCAACTGAATTGTAATGCAATGTAAAGAAGCGCATTTGCAAACAAATGCATATGCATACACCCCACACAACATAAAAATAAAAACGAAGAAGTTACCACCAGACCAAAGAGAAAAATTATAAGTCAAACAATTTCTTCCAATTGACAAAATATTATCCTGATCCTCAATAAAACTCAAAAGCAACTAGACAATAGACCCTTAGTCCCCAAAATAAATCCTAGAAGAAAACCCGAAATACACCCCTATTCCCCTATTATAAATTTCTGGGTCTTCAAAACCGCTTCTCAGCACCTTGATTCATGTCCAATTTTGTCTCTCTTGTGCTCATCTCAGAATCTTCAGCCTACAATCCTATATACACATTGTTAACCGTCTTGACAGTTTTCCGTTAGTTTATCAGCGACAGGGACAACTACTTATTTAGTAAATACATTCATTCCTAGGATTGCCATTAATGCATCTTCACATCCATATCTGCAATGAACATCATTTCTTTATTCCATTCACACAGTACTTAATAAATAACTTCCATCAATTATCCTTATTCTATGAGTAGCATCCTCCCCAGCAGCTCCATTTCAGAATTATTACTGATTCGTATGAGTGATAATTAAACTCGACATAGCACGCTTGCATTAAAGGAGAACGTAGAGGGGTATTTTAGGCAATTTCTTGGTTGCCAACGAAGATTCCATTAACTTCAACTCATTCCAGCCAGCAACTGAATTGTAATGAAATGTAAAGAGGCGCATTTGCAAACAAATGCATATGGATTTCGTATTGTTAACACAATCTAACTACATTTTCAGCTTATCACACAAAGCCTATTACGTTTAAGATTATTGAAACTCCTGAAATAATTCATAACATCTGCAAGAACAATCATGTCCAAGGACAATGTCTGAGGTCAAGGGCATATTTTACAATTTGCTAACATCGAAATACAAAATGGTGGCTAGTACTACAACTCTTAAAAGTCAAGAAAGAAATAAACACAACTGATGACAATTTACGCAGAAGCAAAATAAACAGACACAATAGCTTTCAAAACACAAGCTTGTAGACATCAATACAAAGTCCAATAAATAGCTGACACTACTTCTTACATTGTTTACAATAATATAGTCTTAGTTAAGAAATAAATTTTGACCAAATAGGAAACTGATAAAGAGAAATTTTTTTCTAAAATGGTTAAATGGTTATCCTGAATAACGACTGAAATCGAAACTAAATAAAAGGTATGCGCCGTTCCACGAGTATCCCGTGTAATGTGCACGTAAAAACACACGTAAATGTATAACTAATAGTAGCATAATAGTAGCATGAGGGAGTCATCTTTGTGCTTTCCTTGTTGAGAGGCATTGTTAATCCCCAAAATGATATGCCTACTTACACGTTGTGAAGGGAAAACTTAGCAAGTAAACACATTTTGATCTAGCATACGTAACTGAAATATAAAAACTGGAATATATCAGCTAAATTTCAACTGAAATAATGTCAAGAGCATCATCAGTTAAGTGTACCAACGGACATTACCTTCTCAATGGGTTTTTTTCCTTCTTGATCATACTGTTTTGAAGATCCTAAGATTCCTTGAGACGAATCTTCTGACTGAAGAAGGGAAATTAGAAAATCAGATTTAAAATAATTGGAATCAGAAGAGCTTCTACTAGAGATATATGTTCTAACATTAACATTTAGTAAACACAAATAGATGAAGTTCAACCTTGTTGTCAAGATTCGAGTCCATCTCCACAAGCAAGGAAGCGCCAGTATTTGGACTGGCATTGATCTTGAAGGAATCTGACCACATGCTAGCCTGGTGAGCCGGTTCATGTCACTCCATGTTTCTGAGGAAATAAGCATGGATTGGACTGTATATTATTTCTTTTATAATAACTTACCCTCCCATCATTTGCATCTCTTTTATGTTTTTTTTGCCAATAACTAGGCATGGCAACTCACTGTTTTTGTCTCCCTGGTGGCATGCCTTCGACGTGCCACTTGGGTCCATGCAATGTTAATCAATGTTGTTTCGCTCCACTGGCTTCACCACACCTTATTCAAGTTGGAGTGTGTGATTACGCCCAAACAATACACGCGGTCAATTGCAGTAAAGAATGGGGTGTCGATCCCACGAGGAAAAACGATCTACAAAATAAGGTTAAGGAAGACAAACTATGCGAAACTAAAATAAATTCTAACAAATTTAAAATACGGAATTGAATTTAATTTAATGAAAACTAAGTTTGAGAAAATCACAAGGTTCCAAGAATCCCTCCTAGACTTCACGCGCCAACTAGTATTGATTCGCTATGATGACTCAACTACGTGTTTCATATCCCAAATGACGTAATCGGAAAAATAATCTTTTAATCATTAATATACCCTAATGTAAATGAATTTAAGATTTCACTTCTTCTAAGAAAACACCAAGGTTTGTCATATATGATATCTTAAACTTACGATATATCCGGAGACAATACCGTAATAAATGACGATCACATATAACTAACCTACCGGAATCAATTAATCCTTAAACATTCCACACATAAGAAAAGCGTGACTAAACTTATATGGAGAAGAAAAGATAATCACCGGAGTAATAAAAATCTACGAAGAAATCTATGAAATCTCTGTCATTAAAATAACATAAATTTCTATATTAAATAAAAGTGAGAATCATTAAACATCATTATTCATCGTGAACACTTAAAGCGAATCAATTACTAATTTAGTGCGTTACATCTAGGAGTTCACCTCTTCACCTTGCGTGGGGTTTAGTGACTCATGGTGGTGGTGGTCACAGCATCACTAGAGGGAGAATCCATCACTTCCTGTACGCGCACGAATCCCGAGAAAAAGAGCTAAATAGGCTCTGTGGTGGCTCTTACAGGTTCTCGGGTGTAAATAGCCTTAACTGTTTTTTCAAAACTGAAAAACAGTTTCTTTCTCCCGCGCGAATTCGCCGCAGAGCAGCTCCTTCGTCTTCTCCAGCGCGACGCGTCTGCTCCGCCGCTTCTGCTTCGCTCCTCGCGAGTGTCTTCTCCTCTCGACCGAGTCCTGTACCTGCAAGAACAGAGAGAGAGAGTGAACAGTGGGATAACAACCAAAAACCCGAAGGGGGACGAGGAACAGGGGGCGAACTCCCTGTTTCGCGGTGGTGTTGATTCTGTCACTGTGGTGGTGGTGGTTTGTGTGGTCTGTTTCGGCGGTGGTCGAGAGAGAGAGGATTGGAGGAGGGAGAAACCGTGGAGAAGAGAGAAAGCGGCAAGAGGGCGAGGAACAGGGAGCGAAACAGGGAACCTCCCTGTTTCGCGGCAGTGTTGTGCGCGCGCGGTGGCGATGGTATTCGAGTGATGGTGGCGATGGAGGGAGATGGTGGTGGCGGCTGTGTTCTGAACAGAGAGAACGGTGGCCTGTTTCGGTGGCGAGGTGGTGGTTTGTAGCGTGAAACAGGGTGGTTAGTGACGGTGGTGACGACGGTGGCTGGTTAGTGGCGAGAGACACAGGGCTCTGCCTTGGTGGAGGTGGTGATGGTGGCTGTGAGAGAGAGGCAGAAAAACGTGGTAGAGAAGAGGAGTGGAGGAGAAGGCAAAAGAGAAACCTAAATAGGGTTTCCCTATTTCCTTGTTAGGCTGAGTTTAGGATTATAGCTTTCTGGGCTTGGGCTTGAGCTTGGGTTTGAGCTCGGTTAAAGTAAGCTGGGTTAGGCTTAGATGTGTGAACCACTCTTTTGTACCACCGCTAGAATCGACGAATCAATCATTTTCTCAAATTTGTCGCCTTAATGCACTTTTATCGTTCACACGCGCAGATTCCTACAAAAACATAAAAATTGAAATAATTAGAATAAAATATATTAATTGAAGCACTAACATATATAAATTAAGGGTTATAATTTGTAATAATTACATGTATATCAAATACCCCCAAACCTATATTTTGCTAGTCCTCGAGCAAAACAAAATAAAGAATAAAATCCTAACTCACTTTCGTAGGAATCACGGTTGCACTTACCTTAACGTGCAACAAGGCTTTAAACCTCTAGATTACCTCTAGAGGACGAGTTATAGTCTCGTGAGGGTTTCCAGAAATGCTACCCCCAAACATTACTGACTCAATAAAACAAAATCTATTTTCTAAAAACATAATGCAAAAGTGTGAGCATTCTTCTTTATTTTCTTTAGAGTAATTTTCTAATTGTTTAGCATTCGAGAAAAACAACAAACTAAAACTGTCACAAAGGTATATCAATAGAGTACAATAATTTAATAGTATCTAAAGGTTAAGTGAATTTCATAATCATTCTCAACTCGAAGTGTGTGTGTGAGGAGCCTTATCAACATAACTCTTCATCTCATAGTAAAGATGTGACAAGAAAACCTTTAGAAAAGACGTTTCGACTACAATTCTCTCATGTCGCTCAAAAATGAAACGCTCAGAGATTGGGCACTCAGTTTATATGTGAGGAAAAGAATATATTATGGAAAATGCAAACGTCTCACATATAATTATCATGAAAAACGGAATTTTCAAAGAGTGAAATGAATATGATCTCATGGACCGGAATATTGATTACTTTTGAGAATGTTGAATCAAACACCATAGTTCTTGCCTATTCAATCTCCACATCTATTAAGCTAACTTTCACTTAAGATCAATAAGGTCTTTACTAGGTTGTATTGGGGCTTGGATTATGGCAAACAATAATGGACAAAAGGATACAAAGATTTTCTGAGAATGGATACACCCTTGAATAAAACATAGAGCATTGAAGAGCAAATCAATGTTGTACACCATTAACTTTTTCTTCATTATTTTCTTCTTCAATCACTTTTTTTTTTTTTTTTTTTTTTTTTTTTTTTTGAAATGCTTTTCCCCATTGATACAATCCAACACTTTTACTTCGAGGGCGCATGAAATATCCTTTTTTTTTTTTATTTTATTTGCCCATTCCATAAATATATCTCACCGGATACATTCTCAGAAAATTGGGTAAGGATAAAATAATAGAGGTATTACTCCTTGATTGGAGTAGGTATTGGGAATGGGGATCACAAAGAAAAGGCTATCTAAAGGCTCAAAGGGCTGCAAATGGATATTTATTATTGGGTAGGCTAAAAGGTTAAAAATGGTTTAAAGAAAGAAATGCCTATATCACTTCATAAGTTCTAGTTAGTACTAGGACATCTCAACTAAATAGAGCAAGAAGTTCTAGTGTAAAGATTCAATTTTTATGTCATTCTTAAAGTACTCAATAAGAAAATCAAGAATAATGAGATCATCAACGAAATAGTGCGGACTCAAGAAAAATCAGAGTGTAATTAATAACCCTCAAGAAATAAAGAATGACTCAAAACTCACAAGGGTTAAGTCTCCACTATTATTCTAAGATTTTCTAGTTCAATACCTCACTAATCAACTTCAAATCATGTTGACTTGGCTTATAGTGCATAAATAGTCGAGTTGAAAAGTCTCGCGAAATACATCTAACATAAGGATAATATCAAATACCATGTTTTCCACTAATATAACTATGTGACACATGCTAGTATGTGTTTTCTCAAAATTAAAGGCAACAAAATCATTCTCTAAAATTGAAGAGAACTCAAAACCTCTTTTTTTTTTTTTTTTTTATTATTATTATTATTTTATTCACCAAGAGTTCGGATTTCAAATGCATTTTCAAGAAGATTTTACACAATTACCATAATCATCTAAGTATTCAATGGAGATTGAGTAGAACACAAAAATGACTCGGTTTAATTGTAAAATACCTTTTAAACTCAAAGATTTTTGAAAATTGCATAAAAAATCTAATAAACCACACCCCCAAACCTAAACCAAACATTGTCCTCAATGTATAAAATAATAATCATGACAAAGTAAGGCAAAAGAAAAGAGGAGGGTTAGAGTGATATTACCATGGTGAAGCTTTACCAATTTCAATGAAATCTTCCACCAATGAACGCTTAGAAACATAAGAATCATGGAGTTTTCATTAGAAATCGATAAAATGCATACTCGACATTAACAAAGAAAACAAAAAAAAAGGCAAGTTGTAAGTCAAAAATGTTATGGAGCTAACGAGTATGAGTGAAACACAACTAAATAGGGTACTCGAAAATCAATCCAAACTAACAGCAAAGACACACAACTAAGACTAGGCTGCCTCCTAGGAGCGCTTGGTTTAACGTCTTCAGCCCGACATATATTCTCCCTCATGAAAGATATACCATGAAGTGACGAGGAAGAACATAGGGAACATTCACCTCCAAACCTAGTCTATGATATAAATGAATCAAAAGGGTTAAGAAATCGTATACCAACAACCTGAAAAGTTGAGGATTAGTCCACTCAAAAATAGCAACCACATGCGACACAAGATATACTAGCACATCCCAAAAGTTGCAAGGACACCATCTAAAATCATATAAAAATGGTAAAGAAACTCGCATTCCTTGGAAGTCTGTAGGGATCTGAAACATGAATGGGTCGCAAGTAGTGATGTGCAACAAAGGATCCTTCCTTACCCCTAAAATGAAACATCCTAAGTCTGGTTCCAAATCAGAAGATTGGATAATTTTCACATCAGTCATTGGATAATTTTCACGTAACATGTTAATCAATTCTTCTTCTTGTGAGCTAACAAGCACGGAGGAAATAATAACAGGAAATGTATCACCTGGTCCGAGGAATGCATGTTTAAGTCCCTCAGGCAGTGGAGCTAGGTCAACTTTCGGAGTTTCCACGGTGGATGGTTGTGGTTTCTGTCTTTCCTTTGGCAACTCCTCAAAGCATGGTTGCCATTGTCGCCCTCCTTTATCCTTTAACCCTGAAACAATAGAAATATCAAAAGCATTGTCAGGATAAAGTGAATTCTCAGAATCAGGAATAGAAAGAAGGGACTCTAAGGTTTCAGAATCTGCGTTCACGAGCGCCTCCTCTGATATCAACGTGTCTATCATGTAGGTATGATGACACTCATCATCATCATCACGTGGTTGCTTGCTAATATTGAATATGTTGACCTCCAGAGTCATGTTCCCAAAAGACAGCTTCATTAGACCGTTCCTGCAATTGATAAGAGCGTTAGCTGTGGCAAGAAAAGGTCTACCTAAAATAATCGGAACTGTAGACTCCATATTAACTGCAGAATGAGTATCTAAAATAAGAAAGTCGACGGGATAGTAAAACTTATCAATCTGAAGCAAGACATCCTCGACTATTCCTCTTGGCTTCTTAATTGATCTATCGGCCAATTGCAGAACCACGGATGTGGGTTTAATCTCTCCTAGACCCAGTTGCAAGTAAATAGAATATGGCATCAGATTTACACTTGCCCCTAAATCCAACAAGGCTTGGTCGAACTCATGAGTCCCAATCTGGCAGGTGACTGTAGGACACCCTGGATCTTTGTACTTGGGTGGTGTCCTCTGCTCAATCACCGCACTTACCTGTTCTGTCAAGAAGGCAGTCTTCTTGACATGATGTTTCCTTTTGATAGTGCATAAGTCCTTGATGATCCTCGCATAAGTTAGTACCTGTTTAATCACATGCAGCAAAGGTAAGTTAATTTTAACCTGTTTCAAATGTTCTAGAATCTCACCATGCATTTCCGATTTCTTTCCAATAGGTCGTAGTGCTTGAGGAAAAGGAACTGAAACTGGAATGTTCTTGTTGGGCTCATCCTCAGGGATGCTCTCCTTTGCACTTGGGGAGGTGCTTATAGTTGTGGACGAGCTTGATCCCTTTAAAATCTTACCACTCCGAGTAGTAATGGCATTAACCTCTTTGACATTCTGAGAGTCTGAGGTAGAGGTTTGTGCCATAAGTTGTCCCTTCGAATTTGCTTGAGGCTGTGACGGAAATTTGCCTCGCTCTTGTATTGTTAAGGAACTTGTCAGCTTGGTTATCTGGCTTTTGATCTCCTTGTTCTCCTCTGCCAACTGTGTCAATGCAACCTCAATTTTTTGATTAGTTTTACCTTGTGCCTCTATAAATGCATGTAAAGTGTCTGATAATGAACTTGTGTTAGATTGTGCATTGTATGGAGGTGCAGGGTATGATCTAGGTGGTTGTGCCTGTGAGTGTGTAGGTGGGTCGGCCTCGGACCTCCAACTAAAGTTAGGGTGATCTCTCCAGCCAGAATTGTAAGTGTTAGAGAATGGTGAATAAGGCTTCTTGTACATCCCTAAGGCGTTACATTGTTCCTCATAAACCCCTCTCATCTCAGTCAAGGTTGGGCAATCCTGTATTAAGTGTTCAACTCCCCCGCATATAAAACATGTGTCCTGTAGCTCAACTCTGGCAACAGTATGTGTGGGCTTACCATCCTTGGTCTTAAGTGCTTCTAACTCCCTAGTTACTCTATCAAGTTGGGCTCTAAGGCTATCCTCTTCCCTAAGTTGGTAAACTCCAGCTGGGCGTGTTCTATCTGTGCTCTCAGTAGCACTTGGACCAGTCCAGGTGTGGGCCTTTTCAGCTAAGTCATTCAGGTACTCAATGGCCTCGTCAGGGTCTTTTTGCAAAAACTCTCCATTACACATCATCTCAACGAACTGACGTTCTCTACTGGTGAGCCCCTCATAAAAATAACTGACTAAGCGCCAACTCTCATACCCATGGTGTGGGCATGTATTCAAGAGATCCTTGAACCTTTCCCATACTTGATATAATGTCTCGCTATTCTTTTGGGTGAAGGTAGAAATCTGTCTCTTTAGACCGTTGGTTTTGTGGTGAGGAAAATATTTATTAAAAAATGCTTGGGTCATCTCCTCCCACGAACCTATAGACCTTGGTCGCAAAGAGTATAACCAACTCTTCGCTTTTTCCTTAAGGGAAAAAGGAAAAAACCTTAGTCTAACCGAGTCTATAGCCTCAACTTTGTTGTGAAAGGTGGCCACAACTTCCTCGAATTCCCTAATATGAACATAAGGATTCTCACTCTCTAGGCCATGAAAAGTGGGTAATAATTGTATTATACCCGGCTTAAAATCTAGCTTTGGTGTACTTGGTGCAAACATGATACATGATGGAGTAGCAGTGCGCGTGGGGTGGAGATAGTCCTTTAGCGACCGAACATGATCATCTTCGTGATTACTCATGGTGTTAGAAGTAGGACTTAATTCGGTCTCAATGTGAATTTGTGGGTGTTCTAAATTTGGGACCCTAATTAGTCTCCCTAAGTGGTCTCTAATCCAACTCACTCCCACAATGTTTTTTTTTATTTATTTATTTTTTTTTTATAAATTTTTTTTTTTTATAATTTTTTTTTTGAAAGTTTTTAATTATTTTTTTTTTAGAAATAAAATAAAATTAAAAATTAAAATGGATCTAAAACCTAAAAATAGAATAAAATAAAATAAAATGAAAAATGAGCAAGAAAGATAATACCCGAAACCTTCTTTGTAGGATGACGCTTGTTCCCCGGCAACGGCGCCAAAATTTGATTACGCCCAAACAATACACGCGGTCAATTGCAGTAAAGAATGGGGTGTCGATCCCACGAGGAAAAACGATCTACAAAATAAGGTTAAGGAAGACAAACTATGCGAAACTAAAATAAATTCTAACAAATTTAAAATACGGAATTGAATTTAATTTAATGAAAACTAAGTTTGAGAAAATCACAAGGTTCCAAGAATCCCTCCTAGACTTCACGCGCCAACTAGTATTGATTCGCTATGATGACTCAACTACGTGTTTCATATCCCAAACGACGTAATCGGAAAAATAATCTTTTAATCATTAATATACCCTAATGTAAATGAATTTAAGATTTCACTTCTTCTAAGAAAACACCAAGGTTTGTCATATATGATATCTTAAACTTACGATATATCCGGAGACAATACCGTAATAAATGACGATCACATATAACTAACCTACCGGAATCAATTAATCCTTAAACATTCCACACATAAGAAAAGCGTGACTAAACTTATATGGAGAAGAAAAGATAATCACCGGAGTAATAAAAATCTACGAAGAAATCTATGAAATCTCTGTCACTAAAATAACATAAATTTCTATATTAAATAAAAGTGAGAATCATTAAACATCATTATTCATCGTGAACACTTAAAGCGAATCAATTACTAATTTAGTGCGTTACATCTAGGAGTTCACCTCTTCACCTTGCGTGGGGTTTAGTGACTCATGGTGGTGGTGGTCACAGCATCACTAGAGGGAGAATCCATCACTTCCTGTACGCGCACGAATCCCGAGAAAAAGAGCTAAATAGGCTCTGTGGTGGCTCTTACAGGTTCTCGGGTGTAAATAGCCTTAACTGTTTTTTCAAAACTGAAAAACAGTTTCTTTCTCCCGCGCGAATTCGCCGCAGAGCAGCTCCTTCGTCTTCTCCAGCGCGACGCGTCTGCTCCGCCGCTTCTGCTTCGCTCCTCGCGAGTGTCTTCTCCTCTCGACCGAGTCCTGTACCTGCAAGAACAGAGAGAGAGAGTGAACAGTGGGATAACAACCAAAAACCCGAAGGGGGACGAGGAACAGGGGGCGAACTCCCTGTTTCGCGGTGGTGTTGATTCTGTCACTGTGGTGGTGGTGGTTTGTGTGGTCTGTTTCGGCGGTGGTCGAGAGAGAGAGGATTGGAGGAGGGAGAAACCGTGGAGAAGAGAGAAAGCGGCAAGAGGGCGAGGAACAGGGAGCGAAACAGGGAACCTCCCTGTTTCGCGGCAGTGTTGTGCGCGCGCGGTGGCGATGGTATTCGAGTGATGGTGGCGATGGAGGGAGATGGTGGTGGCGGCTGTGTTCTGAACAGAGAGAACGGTGGCCTGTTTCGGTGGCGAGGTGGTGGTTTGTAGCGTGAAACAGGGTGGTTAGTGACGGTGGTGACGACGGTGGCTGGTTAGTGGCGAGAGACACAAGGCTCTGCCTTGGTGGAGGTGGTGATGGTGGCTGTGAGAGAGAGGCAGAAAAACGTGGTAGAGAAGAGGAGTGGAGGAGAAGGCAAAAGAGAAACCTAAATAGGGTTTCCCTATTTCCTTGTTAGGCTGGGTTTAGGATTATAGCTTTCTGGGCTTGGGCTTGAGCTTGGGTTTGAGCTCGGTTAAAGTAAGCTGGGTTAGGCTTAGATGTGTGAACCACTCTTTTGTACCACCGCTAGAATCGACGAATCAATCATTTTCTCAAATTTGTCGCCTTAATGCACTTTTATCGTTCACACGCGCAGATTCCTACAAAAACATAAAAATTGAAATAATTAGAATAAAATATATTAATTGAAGCACTAACATATATAAATTAAGGGTTATAATTTGTAATAATTACATGTATATCAGTGTGACCAGGGCAACTAAGACACTCCTAGATTTTTATTTTTATTTTTATGTTTTTTTGTAAAAGTACCTTGAATTGAGGGGGGAAATAAAACTTATAGAAGCAACTTTAAATCACAACAAATTTTGTTTCACATTTCAATTTTCAACATGATAAGAATCTGAAATAATTAGAAATATAAAAATTCTAACATTGAAAAAAAAGGCTCCGCGGCAACGACGCCTCGCCTCGCCAAGTTGGTAGGCGCCTAGGCGGAATTGGAGCCTTGCAGCTAACAACGTATTTAGCCCATGTCTTTATTTTCAAATGCTCTGCAGATTGTATATAAAATTTGATCTTATTCGAAAATAAGATATTACCTTATAACCATAGTTGCGATAACGGCTTTCCTTTTTGGCATGTGCTAACACAATCCAGTACACATTCAGCAAGTTGTTTCTCCACGTCTTCCACAGGAAGGCAGGCATCAACATTCTGCATGTGGAACAAGAAAATCTTAACGAATGTTTTAGAAAGGAAACCAAAGATGAAACACTGGTTTAACTGGCATGCTTAGCAACCCGAAATCAGAGCAAAAATAGAATGAAGAAAGAAGAACAAACCAGTCTATCAGACAGATTACCTTGTTAAATTCGTCCCTCTAACAATCTCAAGTTAAACAGCCTCTGAAAAACAAGAAGAGATACAAAAAGTGTTTTATATGAAAAGCCCCAAAAGATTCGACTCCAGAACCAGTCTTGCAAAACAAAATCACAAAACCCAAAACCTATTAAACCACAGATCCAAAAAAAAAGGTATGAAAAAATTTCTCATGACTGACCGTTTTGATCTCAATCGCATTGAAACTGGTTGCAACCCCTGTTCGAGCCGGCAGCAAATATGCATACACAGGGAAACAAGCACTAAAATAAGCAACAAAAGAAGAAACAGAGATTGAGGAGAGAAAGAAACCCAGAGCTTCTCTTGAGCTCCACAGATGATCAGATCAGAACCAACCGACATAAATCCCTCTTAACCACCTTCTTATTGCTCTATTCCTCTTATCACCAACAACAACAACAAGAACCTCTTCTATTCTCTTCTCTTCACTTACATTCTCTCTACAAATTGTACCAACAAACTGAAACATATACAAGTAACAAATCAACAAGGCAACAACAACAACAACAACAACAACAAGGAAGTTATAAATCTATGGCTACAATTAACAAAAACCCATCTAGCCTAATCTTTCTCTCCATGGATCTCGCTTTTTCTCCTATGATCGATCTCTCTTCCTCGCTCTCTCCCTTGATCTCTCTCCCTGAATCTGGCTCTCTCCCTTGCTCGCTCTCTCTCAGATCGATCTCCCTCCCTCGCTCTCTCTACCCTCTCCATGTATTCCTTAATGAAAGAAATTGGAATTGGGTGCATGTTTTGTTAGAGTCGAGGGCTTTTCTAAACTTTCAAGTGAAATTCGAGCGGCGCCACACTTTTTATTTACCGCGTTCACTTCTGTAGCATTTTTTATTGTAATGTTATTAAAACAAGGCTTTTCATAACACAAGTGGAAAAAACGCTATATTTAAGTGCTATTAAAGGGCACTTGTGTTGTAGTGCGGGGTCGGTCCCAAATGGGAGCAATCTAACAGGTCCCACAAGAGGACGCTGACCAAAATGCGGACACGATCTCAGTGTGAGGACCGATAGGTGCAACATGCATGAGTTCACAACCCGATCCCACCACTGATGTTTACGGAAAGGGATCTCTAGGGGGTAATTTCTCCTCACAATGACGCACTGGTAATCTCCGTCCTCATCGCTAGGTGAGAGGTAAAGAAGGTCTTGTTGGATATAGGAAGCTCACTCAATGTCCTGTTTCTGAGCGCATTCTGCAACATTCAACTACAGGAGAAAGACTTAACCCCCGCCACCCACCCCATGATGGGATTAAGTGGAGATAAGTGCTACCCTATCGGGATGATCAATCTAATAGTGGAGGCAGGAGAGCCACAATTGCGGAAGTACCTTGTCCAAGAATTTATGGTGGTTGATGCTCCGTCCACCTACAATATTATTTTGGGAAGGTCGTGACTTCATCATATGGAGGTCGTAGTTTCCACTATGCACCAATACATAAAACATACAACCAACCAGGCCCAAGGAACTATTCGAGGATATCAACCTGCAGCAAGAAACTGCTATTATGCAGCCCTGAAACAACTGAATTGTTGCCAATTGCAGCTCGGGCCGGTGGAATAAACATGTCAGGCACCAGGCCTAGACAAAGAGGAGAATCACTCTGTGAGGGTGGAGAAGCCCTGACAACCAAATGCAGCTATACAGAGAGCCAAAATTCGGAGCTGGCAGCGCAATCCAAACCAATAAAAAGCTAAGTAACGATACTTCAACAAACAGACACTTACACCAAGACCTGATAATCAGCAAGGAACTGCCCGCCAGCATGAAGTCCACTATTTAGTAACTTTGCTAGCTTTGGAAAAACAAGACACTTCGCTAGAGGGACTATGCAACCCGAGCTAGGTCCCTATGCGACTTCTTCAGGGGCGGGTTAGCTTAGTCCCCGCCTGTAGTTAAACTATTTTGTTGCTTTGATTTCATTTTTTTTGTTTCATGTTTTAATTTTAGTTTAAAAAAATTGTTCGTACCAGACACATTTTAGGAATAAAAGAGATTTTATTGATTGCAATGAAAGTTATTATAAAGCTTGTCGACCAACTAATACAAAAGTTTATACAGTACAAGTATCTAAGTCTGACGCAAATATCTATCCATTGAAACAAGCGTAAGGATTACGATATGCCAATCTGCTTCCAGAAGAGAATGTGGTGAAAATAAAGTGTCTAAAAAAGAAGTCGAAAGAGTGTGCTCAATTCATTGCTCCGTCGAATCACCTTAATTCGAAGGTAGCAACATGAACCTTGAAATGAAATGCTGACATCTTTGCTCTGCCGACCTGCCCCGGGAAAAAGATCTGGAACTGGAGCAGAAGAAGGCGGACGAGGATGCCTCCCAAGAAAGAAGTGCCCAGGGTACTGCGAAGTGACTAACCCAAAACCGAAGGTCGTATCCATCAGAGCTCCGCTCCGTCAACCTTCCTTCCGGCTGTGGCATCACGTGTGAAGCAACAGAAAATGGAAGACAAACCTGTCCCCTGAGGAAGAGTCTGTACTTCTTTTTCGTAATGTAAGAAGATATTACACGATCTAATGGGATCAATTAGATGCTCACCCATATCAGGAGACATCACATATTAACAAGTCTCATTAAGACTCATCGGCGCAAATGTCATAACGTTCGAAGACTCTAGTGAGGGAGAATTTCCTTCAGCCTTTGGAAAACCCAAAGCATATTCTCTAGTAAGATGCAATTGATTAACATGCTCTACTATTCTCATTGTAGTGCTTGAACGAAGAACTACCATCCTATAAATAGGCGTGATTGTTTATGAAGTAGCATCAGCCAACATTTACTTCAACATTAAATGTCGTACGGGAAATCGGGAAACGACGGTTCCAATTGCAACTGCACGAGTCCACATACTTCAAATTAATGACCCTGCATGCAACCCCATTAACTGGGGGAGTAACCAATACTAAGCCGTCTCACAATATGCACCTTACATCTGGCACACCGATCTACACTATTTTTTTTAATTGGGGCCCTCAACTAATGGGCCCAAGCTTATGCGCTGCCAAATCCGGCCCATCACATGCAAAGGTACAAACAGCAAAGGCCTTCAGCGCCCATAGAATAAGGAGTGTGCCTACAGAGTATTATCAATAAATCCAAGGCATCAACCCTATTGTTATTCCGTTGCTGTTCATTAGAGCTGGTCAATCTATTATTAGTCTGATCAATTGATCCGACTCTGGAATCAAACCGCTAGGCGAGCTAAGTAAGTCGGGACAACCAAGTCAAACTTACATGCCCAAAATCTTATTCTAACCAAAACTTAGTCAACTCCGACTAATTACAATAGCTTCTGGTCCGCTCTAACACCTAGTCCGCCAAAAGCGGACGATGATGGATTAGAAAGTGGGAGCTTAGTTAGCGTGTTTAACACCTGATTGCGATGGCTTGCTAGGGACCATTGTCTAGCTATAGATAATGGTCGCCGAACCTAACCAAAGCTTAGTCGGTTTCAACTTATGACGATAGCTTCTCGTACGCTCTAACGCCCTGTCTGTTAAACAAGTGTCAACGGTTTAGAGAGTGACATCTTAGTCAACGCTCGGCTAGTTCCCTTATAATATCAACAACAACTGCTAGTTCGACATACAACCTAGCCGCAAGACAAAGGGTGAATTACACTCCTCGATCTCTAAAAGGATTCAGACCAAAATTGCATGAACTATCAGAACACAATAAGTCATAACTATCACCAACAGATCAATCATAAATCTCCTCGGCCTAGCAGAGCCTATCGTCTGACAATTAATGTTGAAATGAGATAAAACAGGTAAAAGCTAGCAGAAAAACAAAGGGAAAACGAACATGTACAAAGTATTATTCATTTGCAAGCCAAAAAGAAAATACAATGTTCACTCCTTATTAGGAGGATAATCAGATACAATAGAACCGAACTTAGTAGGAGAAGAAGCAGGAGACACATCTGTACGTGCTGCCTCTCGATCACCCTCATCAAGGTCGCCTTCTTCTTCGGACGGATCGGAGGCCACTCCAAACTCTTCGTATGCAATATATTTATAATGGGAGATATCCTAATCAGGATGCTCCTCTATCATCAGATGCAAAAGCTTCAGCCTTCCATGCACAACTCAGCTGAACTCAAACGTGCCCGGGCCTTAAGAAGCTCCTCTTCGTGCACCCTTGATTCAACAAGCTCCTGCTCCAGCTTGCTCGACAACATGTCAGTCTTAGACTGCTCGACACCCAGCTTATCATTAATCTTATCATTAATAGTACTTAGCTCATTATGTGCTAGAATCAGCTGCTCTTCAATGATCTGCACACTCTTGGCATTAAAATCAATGTTAGCCTCCAACTGCTGACATCGGACAATCCATTCAGAATCCTTCTTGACCCTCTCAGCGTGCTAAGCCTGCAATTCAACTTGCACTCTAGCCACAGTCTCGTGGGCAAGCTGCAAGTCACGACGGACAAGGTTCAATTCATTCTTGAACCGATCCCTTGCCAGGTCGAACTCAAGCGTTTCCAAGCGAACCTTCTGAGCCTCCGATCTTGTGCACCAGAACTCTGCTCCAGTATCTGAGTAAGCTTCAATTTGCTTTCTCAACCACTCAATCTCGTGGAGAGCATCAGATTATGACTTCTGCAAGTTTGCAAAGACTCGCTCCATAGTATACACTCTCTCACGAGCGGGCTCAGCTTCTGTTCCAGTTGCGGCCACTTGATTCACGTGTGACATCCCTAGCACGGGATGTTTCTACCACTTATCCATACGATCTCCCAGTGTCTCTCCAACTAGCTCCGGAGCACAATTCACCAGCCAATCATTCCACCTGCTAATATGCTTTCTCGAAGCGTAAGAAATGTCAACCTCTTGATGTCAAATTTGGTTGCTCATCCTTACTACGTCTGGAGCAAACAGATTGATCAGCGCATCCGGGTGGAGATCCTTCGGTACCAGATTCACCCCAGCACCGCCCTTGACTGTCTTACTGCATCAAGGCCCTTATCTACAACTTTCCTTTGCCCGTAACAATCAACTCTCTTTCACGCGCCGATTCAGCATCAGTTGACGGGGAAGAGGGAAGATAGATATTCCTTGGACTCATCGTCAATTCAATATGGGGATGGGAATGAGATGGAAGACAGTACGGGCGACGTGGAAGAGACCCTTCACCATAAGGCCGACGATCAGACGACTCTTCAACTGGTTCATGATCCAGATAAGGGCAGAGCTCAAAGTCCTTTATTGAAAATGGACAACTATACTAAGCTTTCACGCTCGCCTGCAGCAACATTACTTCAAAACCTCTACCTACCTATATTGTACTCAGTTTGGTTACATCCTCCACGCCCACCATTTGCAGATACTCCATCTCCAAGTCGGCAAGGGAATAACGGCCTTTGCCTGAGCATCACGCCCCTAAAAAATAATAGTCTCTGCCATGGCGAATTAATCAAGCATTTGACCAATAGCATCACATCCCTCGGACGAAGACAAACGCTTGCGGATAAGTCTAGACAAAGCACGTGGCCTCTTCAGATGCACAAGATAAGGAAGCGCCTCATCTATTTATGCCCTCCTTGAAGGGCTTGTAACCTTAATCTTGGGAAGTTTCATCTTCTTCGAAGCAGACACATCTTCGGGCTTTGGCTTCGAAACCCTAAAAAGAGTGAGAGCCTCATGCCAATTAGCCCACAATCCGCTGCGCTTGACATTAGAAGACTTAATGACATCCTCCATCTGCAGACAAGGCATGTCGCGAAACGCATTCAGAGTTGCTTTATCTTCAACAGAAAGTGGTAAACTTAGGAATTTTCATACGAAATGCACAAAGGTCAATCTTATATGCAGTTAACACAGGTAAACCAATAAAAAGAATTGAACTTACTAAGTTGTCTGAATTCTCGCTTGATCGGACGACTAGCAAGCTCAAAAAACTGCGAGTCTGCAAGAGCCATGAAACAAAACTTCTGCTAGGATTTAAAATCGTTAGGTAGATTGCCAAAGCAGTCGTGCAACATCAGCACACACACAGTGTGCTCGTTTATCCAAGGATAAGTAAGCAGTTGGATCACCCTTAAAGATACTCAAACACCAGCGTCCTTAGCTCTAATCAGAATGACAATCATAGTCCGGCACCAGTTGAGCGGGTGCAATGCCGAGGTATGCTAGAAACTCCCAAATCTCCCTTATAACAGGAAAACAGACACCCAATTGAAGCATACATTGGTGAAGACACATAAACCCCTCAGGAGGGGACAATGGCGTTAGATCGGTGCCCATAATGGAAAGCACCAGATCATCAAGAATCCCGTATGTATTAATGAAGAACTTCCAGATCCGATTCGGAGAGCAACTTCTCCTTAAAGAACTTGCAGCCCTTAGTGAACAGTTCATCATAAAGCTTTTGGCCCACCATGAAAGATAGTACAAGCTTTTGAATACGAAAGCTGAGCAAAGTCAAAAGCACAGAATGCAGTATGACAAAGTGGAGTCTCTGAGATTGAAAGAGTAAGGAAGCCAAACTCCACAGAAAGGAGATCTATATAGAAAACATAACTCCCGATTTTTTTTTTGAGCAGACGCATACCCAATTAATGAAACTCGCTGCTCGAGGAAACAACTCAGACTCAACCATCATGATTGCATAGTTGCTTCATGAAATGACTTGGTAGAAAGATGAGATGGCCCACCAACTCGGGGGGGGGGGGTGGAAGTAGTTGATGATACATCAAACCATCCTTTGATCAGCACCATACGTGTGTCATGATAATCTCGTCAACAGAATAAAGCAGACCCGATTGCATGCTCAATCCAACAAGGCCCAGACAACATTAAACCCACTATTGGCAGACTGAACATTGGACCCAAATTGCAATGCCTTAATAAGCCCATACGTCACGCAGTTAAGCCAATACTCGTAAACCCTGATAAGGCAAGTATATGGGGGATTGACCCAAGACGGGCAAGCCAGAATTACATTGGATCCGACTAAGAAACAAATACTAGTGTATAAGTCGGGTAAGGAAACTTCCTTGTCTGGACAACACTAAAAAAGGGGAACTTCTCTCGCAGATCTAGGAACACAAGTCGTGTAGGGAAACTACCCCACATGGACAACTCCCAAACTGGAAAGGATCTCCAGCGAGATCTTTTTGCCTAAACTACGTCATCAAAAGCCTAGCCAAACAAGGACTCTCACACTATAAAAGGGAGATAAGGTCGATGAACTAAGGTACGCGACAAAACCCAGTTTACAGTTGTAAGCCTCTCTTAAGCCTTATCTAACTTAAGTATCAGAGTGTCATCAGCCGCCACACGGTGGTCTTTGGCTTACGTGTACTACTTATGCAGGTTTAGGTAAAGGTGACAAAGAAGAGCATGAATCAACTACATCAATAACTAATTATACTATTACTAAAAGAAACCCAATTACATCACTATCACTTGCTGTTTCCTTTTTCTTTTGCTCATAACATTACCCAAATAGTTTTTAATTCCCTCCACTTTTTTTTTTTGTGGGTCTAAAAGGCACAATAAGATACCTTTCCATTTCACCTCCTTCACAATAAGATAACAAAGCTTATATTTGGAAAGAACAAGAGCTTAGGGTGTGTTTGGTTGCATGGAATACTATGTCATGGGAATCCATGAAGGGAACCCTATATTTTAGGCTAATTTTAGGCTATTTTGTTATCAATGGTGGGAATAGAAGTCTTATGAACATGGGAATCACATGCCTTGGGGGACCAAGGAGTGGGATTCTCATGTTCATAGGACTTCCATTCCCACCATTGATCACAAAATTAAATGGTGGTCAAATGGTGGATATGGAGTGATATATCAATTTAGCCTAAAATGTAGGGGTCCCCTCATGAATTCCCATGACATAGGATTCCATGCAACCAAACACACCCTTAGTGTCATATAACTAACAAGTATTTGCTTTACAATTATGAGGCGTGATCTATCTCACTTATGAAGGAATACACCAATAAACAACTCCACTTGTGTAGACTACATGAATGCAAAAGGAGGAGGCAATCGACCGATTCCCAGCTATATAAAGCTAGCTTTATCAAACGCGTGTGTTGCACATGCTCGGTAGCTTCAAAAGGACCACAATTATGATAGGTTAAGTAGTTCATCTTAATAGTTTTGTACTCACTTCATAGTCTTTGAAATACAATGGTTTGCAAATGAAACACTCACTTCATCAGATTCATCATCACTATCCGAAGCTAATGGTGTGTTTGGTTGCACCCATTCCATGGGAATAGGATTCCTATTCCCATTTGGAATAGCATTTTGGGTGTTTGTTTGAGATTTTATTTGTGGGTGAGGGATGCCAGCACGTGCCATAGATTTCCACCATTGTTGGGAATCATACGCCTTGGTTCAGTGAGGAAAACAATTCACGGTCTCTTTTATCTCTCGCTCTTTGTTGCCAAACCAAACCCAGATCTCTCTCACCTCTCTCCATTCGAAGCTATCTCTATTTTTGCTCTCTCCATCCTCAGATCTCCCTTTCGAAGATCCATTCGAAGATCCCTCCATGCCCAGATCTGCATTCGAAGCTCTCCATATCCTCAGATCTCCACTCGAAGCTCCATTGGAAGCTCTCTCCATCCTCGGATCTCCATTCAAAATTTGTTTTGTAACATGGGTAGGATATCGATGAAGCACCAATACAGCCTTGAACTCTGCTTCACAACAGAGGAAGATATCAAGAAGGGTTCTAAGCCATTCGATTGAGAGCAAACCCAAGTCTGGGGTCGATGCGCATAGATCAATAAACCGATCAGAGATGTGTTTCTGGAAAATTTCCAGGTCTTGGAGCTCTGGATCTTGCAAGTTTGGTTCCATTGTTGAAGCGTTTCTTCGTATGCTCAATATCGAACGGCCTAAAAAGCCTTGGTGCTCTGTTGCAGGCATGATTTGAAGGTCAGATTGAGATGAAGAGATGAAGAAACAAAGAGAGAAGAGAACAGAGGAGGGTCAAATGGAGAGACGAAGAAATGAGAGTTAGTTGATTTTGGTTTGGTAGTTAATCAATAGTTGTTTGTTAAGTGTTTAATGTGTGACTTGTTAGAATTGCATTTTTCTTCATATCTAAACCAGATGAATGAGATTTTAGCGTGCAATATATTTTTCTTTTAAGGTGCGATATATAATATATGATATCAAAGGAAAAACAAGTTATAGCATTTTACCCAATGCACAATCTCACAACTTGAGCACGCATCAAAACCTTTCAATTGTGAGGGGCTCGGCTTTACCCTTTCGGGAGAATTCAAATTATTTACGTATTCATGCGCCGATCACAAAAATGTTTCTGTTACGGAATTGATTTAGCTTGAAGACCAGTATTTAACTTTGTTTTCTCATTGAAATATTTAAACATTGAGTTCGAAATTATATTGTAAGGATGTTTTGCAGGAAGCAAAATTAAAATCATATTCTAGTTTATATATAAAGTAGAATTGTGGGATCTCCATAATTTAAAAAAAAATAAAAATTTCTCATGATTAGTTTTAGTCAACCAAACACTCGTAGTAGGAATTGGAATCCAATTCCCATGGGCAACCAAACATCAAAGTTGGTCAAGTCCATGCCATGACATGGGAGGCCATGGAATGGGATTCCAATTCCCACCTTAAGATTCCATGCAACCAAACACACCCTTAGTGTCTGCCTTTTTCTTTACGAATATTTTCTTATACTAATTACCGTTGCTTCAAAAGGACCACAATTATGATAGGCTAAGTGGTTACTCTTAATAGTTTTGTATTCACTTTATAGTCTTTGAAATACAATGGTTTGTAAATGAAGCACTCAATTCATCAGATTCATCATCACTATCTGAAGAAATAGAACTGTTAGTGTCTGCATTTCCCTTTCCAAATATTTTCTTATACTAACTACTGTTGCATGGTTTTTTACTTTCCTTAACACACCCTTTTTATAGAAACTGAATAGTAAACAGACTTGAATTTTTTTACACTCCCCATGGCATAGATCTGTTGTTTATAAGTTCTGCGATCAAATTGAAACCTCAGACTGGATCCATGAATGAACCCCAGATACACCAAAATAAACATTCGATCAATTGCATAGTCGAAAGAAGAAGATACTGAATTTACATTCCAGAGTTAGAAGAAGTGATTCAGATCAAGTTGAATACTTGAAAGAAGATATAGAACAGCGACTTTGTTGGGGGGGGGGGAACGGAAAATTCGTTGCATGAAAGAGAAGAATATATGATCCATTGACTCATTGTGATGAAAACATTTTGTACAACTGGCTTTCATTGCATGATAGACGTCGAACTATTGGCCCTGCACGCAGAATTTTGGTGTGAAAGAAAGTGGTTTTATAAAAGGAGTAGGGACAGGGGTAGGAAGGTCCAAATCGGTTTCAAATTTTTAAGAACCTAACTTGAACAGTTTAAATTTAATGGATATGGCTAATTGGCCGGACGAGAGCTTTAACGAATGAAAGAATGAATCTTTGATCCGGTCCGAATTCCCTCATGAATTTCCTCAATTTGAACATTGGGACCGAATCTAACTTGAACCGTTTAGAACGGTCGAGTTCTTATGGTTCCACACGATTCCAGACATGTCTTGTGCTACCAAACTTCTTCTTCTTCCCAATCACATATACTACATATCAAATAGACTATGGACATTATTGTAAATTAATGTTCCATGGTGGAATCTTCTAATCGTTGTGCCTTTTCTGAACTCATTCATAATTCTAAGATCATTAGGATCCGTGACACTAAAAACCACTGAAAACAAAGCAGAAAATCACAGTGAAGTAGGGATGGCAACGTGGCGGATTGGCGCAGATTTGAACAAATCCATCCCCACCCCATCGGGGATTGCGGATCTCCGAATCCGCCCCGAATATCCGTTTATCATATTTTAAAAAAGCCACCCCTGCACCAGACGGGTTGACGGATATTTGCCCCGCCCCATTAACTAAAAAAAGAACTGATAAATGTTAGTTCTTGAACTTGTTTTTTGAATCATGAAGCTAATTACCACCAACTTTGATGAATCTTGATATGATGAATCTTCATGTTAGTTCTTGAACTTTGTGAATTCCCTTTTTTCTCTCACCATTGGCATTCACCAACACGAAACAAACAATAAGGAGAGGGGAGTTAAATCGGTGGTGGATTGACAGAGACGAGTGAGGAGAATAGCAGTGGGTGATGGTGGTGGTTGTGTACAATAGGGAAGAGAAGCGAGAAGGGTGGTGTTTGTGACTATGGATGACAAAGAGGAGGGTGATAGTAGTGGCTACAGTCTATTCACAAGGAGGAGGGAGTACTTGTACTTCCAATACCTTGTCTTGTCTTGTCTTGTCTTGTCTTGTACAAAAGGGTGGGTCAAGTGTGTGGGTGGTGGGTGATGTATTTCTACTTCCAATACTTTGTCTTGTCTTGTACAAAAGGGAGGGTCACATGGGTGAGTGGGTGATGGGACATGTAATTTATTTATATTTAATTTCTTAATCTCTATATATCTTTAGATGCTATTTAGGTGGGGCGGATGTGGTAAAATTCGTATCCGCCTCGAATTTGGGACAGATACAGTTTGGATCCCCAAATCTGCTCCGAAATTCATTAATATAAACCCAAATTCGTCTCAAACGATTTGGATGGGCCGGATTTTTACAGAAGAGGTTGGTGGACATCCATCATCTTTTAGTGGATTCTACAATACTCCCCTTTAGATGTTCACCACATATTGTTTCTCCCTTGAAGTTTTATTGGATGGGTGAAATGTTGCCTCATGAAAACCTTTCTGAAAAAATCCAGTGGAACAAACCGCTGCTAAGGGAAAAGAGTATAGCGTGCAAATTGTCCAAAGTTTTTGGCAAAATTAAGTCCTTCTTATGGAATGTTCCCCCTGATAATCACAACAAAGGGATGAGATTGTAAACTGTCTCAGTCTATTACCAAACAACAATGTCTAAAAGTGGCATTCAAACTCACATCTCTTCTGGAGTACATGAGTATATCCTTATGGAATGAAGTTTCTATCACTATCATTGCTTCCTCGTTAAAACCTTGACAGAAAAACCCAATGGGATAAAACCATGTCGAAGGAAAAAAGAGTACAACCACCATTTTGCATACTTCAGAATGTTCTATGCGCATAATGTTGTCTCGTTAAAACCTTGATGGGAAAACCTAGTGGAAAAAACATTGTCAAAGGAAAAAAAATACAACGCATATAAATCAAATATACTTCTATATGATTTTGTAGCATATTTCTCGATGCTTTCTCATGGGCATACTTATTGATGTTGTTGCCTCATTAAAACCTTGACGGGAAAACCAAATAGGATAAAACCGCATCGAATGAAAAAGAATACAGCTTGCCCAAATGTAGTATACTTCAGGATACTGTCAAGAATATATATTTCAGGATACTTTCACGAATATATTTCTCGATGCTCTTGTAGATCCTTTTGGATACCCCACGGGTGGTATACTTTTGGATACTCCCTCTTATGTAAGCACAACTGCTGGCTAAGTTTACACATATTAATCTTGTAAACCAATTTCTTGAATATTGATGTAGACAATGCATTGGTGAAGAGATCTGCATGGTTGTCACTATATTGAATTTGTTCGACTTCAACCACATGGTTTTTCTGAAGCTCGTGTAGGTAGAAGAATTTGATTGGAATGTGTTTCGTTCATTCTCCTTTGATGAAGTCTTCTTTTATTTGATCAATACATGCAACATTGTTTTCATATATTGTAGTCGACTGATCGATAAGTTTATGTAATAAACCCCAAGAAATAGTTGTATTGCAACTTATCAATACAGAATATGCCTCTGAGCCACCTTTATTATGGTCAAATAAATAACTTGAATCTGCATAACCAATTAGGTGGGAATGGTTAGATAAATCACATGAATAAACTCATATAATTTATCTCACGAAGATTTTTGTACTTGGTGCCAAATATAACAATGCACCAATGATACTCACATATGGTACTTCAAGACCGAATACCCTTTAATTGGTTGATACAAGCCTTTATTGAGATCTAAAAATTGGACGACCATGGACGTATCAAGTGGATGATAGTTGTCCATGTAAAAGGTGTTACAAATCTTATCAATATATCTTGATTGATGAACCAATATTCTCCTAGTATTTTACTCGATCTGCAGGTCGAGACAAAAGTTGTTTTCCAAAGTCTTCAATTGCAAACAATATTTTCAAGATCCAATAAGAGTTATATTATTAACATAAACTACTAGTATAACAAAAACATTTAACAATATCATAAGAAAGACATATTGTCAAATTTGCATAACCTTTCTTACACAAATATTAGCTACAACAATTATACTACATTATTCTGGAATTGTCCAAATCTTATAAACCATATGTTATTTGTATTGAGTAATTATTTCATGGTTTTGTTTCAGACAAAGTAAATCCTTCAAGGATTTTATAAATATTTGTATCTAACAAAGTAAATCCTTCAGAGATTTATAAATATCTGTGTCTAAATTCTCATAAATAGTTACGACATTCATAACTCGCATATCAACTTTTCAGAAACTACAATGCTAAATAGAAATGTAGTTATATTCATAATCGGGAATATATTTTATCAAATGTTGGGTTGTTGCAGGAACCCTTGTGCCATGAATCTTGTCATATATTTGATAGTCTCATTTTTCTCATTTTGTTTTCTTACAAACACTTGTTTGAAACAACAGGGTTTACACACTTAGGAGCTTGTACTATAGATTCAAATATACCACGTTTATCAGGGGAACTCAATTCCACTTGGACAACATATTTTCGTTTTGGCAGACTCAATGCCATGTTAGACAATATATTTCCATTTAGTCAATCATTTATTTCTCAACTTTATAGATATGTGGTTTAATATCAGTATCATTGCCCTTTTGATAATATAGTGGCTACCATACATGTGAATATATCATCGATGACCATTTGATTTGATATCACATTTCTCATGAATATATTGAGATCTCATTATTATCAGGTACATGAGCCTCTTCGGAGGCTTTCATTGTCACTGCATGGATATGAGCTTCTTCTAAGGCTTTTTAACATAACCTCTTTGGGAGCGTTATGTCATGCTACTGTTGGAGCCATAATATCTTCAAGAGCGTTATATAATGCTACTACTAGAGCCACAACCTCTTCAAAAACGTTATATAATGCTATTGCTGGAGCCATAATGTAACGACCCGATCCGCATAGTAAGATATTGTTCGCTCTGGGCCCAACCGACCCGCACGGCTTTAAAAGGCCTCTTACTATGGGGATCCAACCTCGCACATATATAGTACATCCCCTTCCCTCACCTAGGCGATGTGGGACTATAATCTCCCCTTGGTAGCTCGCCCAACCCCTCTTGGGATCCACGGGCCTATTGGGCTTCGCCATTACGGGCTTCTCCCGCACCCTCCCCCTCAAGTCCTCCCACACAAGGGTATCACACATAACCTCTTTCATGAGCATTATGTACTGCTACTGCTGGAGCGTCATGTCATGCTACTTCTGGAGCATCATGTACAACTTTTTCTAGAGCTTGTACAACTTCTGCAGGAGTTTCAAGTATTGCTTCTTCAGGACCATTAGGGCATGAATTTTAAAAAAAATTCATTTTCGAAGAGTTGAATCTTTGGAACCTATAGGTCTGCCACATTTCTGACGTGCAACAGATTCATTAACTGCCTTATTCAAAGTTTGTCCTTCAAGGATACAAATTCGATCAGGTGTCTACCACACTTCTAGCATGTTGTAAATTCAATGATTCTCTGATTCAAACTGTCTTTCAAGGAGTAGGTGTACTCATAGCTTACACATGATTTTAGGGTCCAAATGAGACAAAATGAAAGTATTCTAATTCCACACCGTTCTATCTCCATATCTCCCCCTAACGATGGGAATAAAGTCACACTATGCAATTTCGTAATATGCAATATTGTATGCAATTTCGTAATATGCAATATTGTATGTTTTCAGATACTATTAGGTAGTCTAGACTACATAAGTAAAAATCTCCCAACAAGGTGAAGACGTATAACGGAATGGTTACCGTACAGAAGCTTCTGGTGTATGATATAACAATTCCGAGATTGTTATAATCCGAATGATTTAATGAAAATTATCTCTAATGCAACTTTAGGCTTTTAACGTTAGATGTAATGCGTATATTTGAATGTACACTTCAGGCTTTATACATACATTTCTAATGTAAGAGTCAGACTTCCAACATTTCAAGAAATTGCATATGTCCAACTATGATAGACACCCTTTATGTCGTAAAGGCTAGTGTTGAGAAAATTTTCTGACTTGTCAATAAATTATGGACAGTGGCACTAACAATTAAACAAATATGATTGCCCATAATTTTAAGTTTATAAACCATACTTTAAAAAAAAAAATGTATGCAGTAAATAAACAAAACATAATATACTACATATGTTTTACATATAGCAGCAAATGAAGGTATTAGACATATTGTAAAATAAGTATTAGACATATCGTAAAGAAAATGTTATCGACCGCTTCAAGTGGTTTAAGTATTAAACATATTATAACATTGTGGTAACTACCACTGCTAGGGTGAATACTCTTGCTAATGGCTACATCTGCTGGGGTCACTTCATACTCAAGGGTATTTATGTTGTGCATGTTCTCTACTCTATCTTTTTGACAGCTAAAAGTGACACTTACTACAGACAATATCATAGACCATGATTTATGATTAGATCCTTTGCTTTGTCTAATCTTATAAGGACATGACTAACTATCTAAAAGCCATGAGTAAAATGAGGATCTTAATTTTACTGCTACGGAAGTAAATTTAAAAATGAAAAGAATAGTGACTATTATCTTCTCATTGTGTTGTCTCTTTGGTTTTAATGGAATCTCGATATTTCTCTACTGTTTTTATTTGGTGCATGACAAACATGTGACAAATATCCACATTTACTATAAGTGTCTTTTCTAGAAGGATTTGCAGTATCCTTTACAGGAGTTTTATGATTGTACCAGGCAAGAGCTTTGAACCATGTGGTAAGTGTTATGATTACCTCTGCTGGGGTAAGTACATCTTCTAAAGTAATTGTTATGATCACCTCTGTTGGAGTGATTATTTGATTGCCTCTTTTGGAGTGATTATTGTGGTTACCACTTCTAGGGCTACTACTTTAGGAGTTACCATCTTTTATATAATATATTCACCCATAAGAGGTGTGCCACTTGGTCAATAGAATAACTCGCTATGAGGTGTGTAATGCACGTGACAAGACATTTAAGAAAGAAAATCCACATATAAATACATTTTACGAAATTTATATGGTTATGTGTATAAATACACTTATTGTTAACTTTGTGTTGGATACCAGATCTGACATGGCCAAAATCAATGATCAAATGTATGTGCTTAATTGCTTACCTACTTCGAAATAACAACATTTGTCAAAAGATTCTTGTCCGACAACAAAGTGATGAAAATAGATACCAACTTGGGTGAAACCAATTATACTTGCACCTCATTGTAATTGTATGACTTGAAATTTATCACAGGTAAAAAGTAATTTCACCTAGGAAACCAAAAGCCATATTGAAAGCATACAATACAACATTCAACACCTCGGTCAATAATAACACACGGGCACATGTACCCATATCAGCCACATCACCTTAACTCAGTACCACCTAGCTTACTACTCATATATTTATTGTGTATTGGCTTTATGTCTTAAAACCATTAGAAAAAAAACCCATTGTTTCAGAGCAAGGTTGGTTTCTTGCATATACTTTGATGTTTTGCATGCTAATTTCATTAAGTCTCTATGTCTGGTCTCTTTACCCAATTTGCAACAAGGTTTAGCGTTCTAAGAGAAGTTAGTGAAGTAAACAACACAAAGAAATGGGGTGCTCCAACAGAGAAAACATGTTGGAGATATTTAAGATTGTGCTACTGCCTAGTGAAAAAGCCTATGAGTTGGCGATTATTTAATGAAAATATTCTAATAGTTTGATGACAAACAAATTAATTTGAAACCATAAGCAAGCTCAAGAATTTCAGCAGCGAGGTACTCGAGCACGACACGGATGTATACGAGGGCACCAGCGCCGACGTGTTTGGCGTGGTTTTCAGCTTTGAGAAACTTGGCGATTATGCTACGGAAGCTGGAGTTCGGCCTTGGAAGACCTTGAGATGAGCTTTGATGTCGTTGGCTAGCCACACTCACCTTTCGTTGTTTCATTAGAAGACTATATTGGGGATGATCAATGTCAAGAGAAGAAAGGGAAGAAACTAATAAGGTATTAAGTGTTATCTCAGTTATGGGCCTTTCTCTTCTTGATTATTCTAGTGGGTTGGATTTTTCTTCTTATATGAGTGGTGTATTCATGATGAAATCCAACCTATAATTTGTCCAATTATCAGTACCACCATCAATGGTATCTACCAAACACCACATAAGTAAAAGTGAAAGACTCTATTGTTATTCTAACCTCTATTTCAACACATGTGTGATACTGTGATGTGTGTGATGAGGGTTCTAACATTTAAACAAAGTTTGAATTCCAAGCATGAAACACCTCTATAAAAATAATGTTTTCTGGTGAGGCAATATCCACTAGATGGAAACAGTCATATTAAAATTTAGAAAAATATAAGCTCTAGTTTGAATAATTTACCTCTAAACTCTTTTGAATAAAGAGTTTGAAAAAACGAAGGCGGAGAAAAAATCCCCAAGCCGAGCTTCATGCTCAAATTCCCTTAGATCGAAGTAAAATATAATGATCATGTATTGCTCCATTGGTCGGAGCTTCGTACGTTCAATTGGTTAGAGCTTCGTGCTGATAAAGTGTTGTAATTACTTAAAGTCATATTCAAATCACAAAGTCTTACTGTTGTATTTATAATACAACAAATTAGAATCTCAAACAGCTTAAACAACTCCTCGATGAAATTATATAGTCACTCGATCAATACCTATTAAGAGTTGTGAATGTTCCTTACTATTATTCTCTTACAATCTCATATAATCCACTCACAACTTCACATATAATTAACTCTACTTGTCTCTCCTTCTCTCTAAGAAGACGGCGTCCAATTTCCAATTTCTTATTGAAAAAATCAATGCCAAACTTTCTTCTTGAAAAGCCAAAATCTTATCTCAAGCAGGCCGGATGGACATGATCAAATCTGTTCTTCACTCAATCCCGGTGTATATTATACAAACATATCTTCTCCTCCGATCGGTTACCACCCGAATTGATACCTTGGCAAGAAAATTTTGGTGGAATGGAACCGAGGAGAGCAAAGCTAGACACCTCTGCACTTGGGGACAAAATTACGCTCCCACGGCCTCTGGGTGGTCTAAATATTTCCAATGCGCGTATCAAGAATCTTGCCTTGAAAGCTAAAGGCATGTGGCATGTCATAGCAAATCCGCAGACCCCGTGTAATATGCAGTTGAAAGCATTATATTTTCGCGACAAAAGTGTTTTTCAACTCTCCAAAAAGCCCGCGTCAGCTTCCTTTGCCTGGAGAGGAAATCTCTCTGCCCTTTAACAAATGAGCAACCATATCTTTTGGAAAATCAGATCTGGTTGGGAGACTCATATTTGGAATGACTGTTGGGTGAAACACAACCTAGTGCTGGCTGAATGTCACTTTCAACAGTTATTAGCTGCCTCCCTAGGCATAGTCAGGGATCTATGGATCGACCAGGATGGGCGAGACCCAAATTGGAATGTCGACCTTCTCTCCACCCTCTTCCCTCCCCCGGTTGTCAGAGATATCCTCGACATTGTCTTACGTCGCACCTTAAACAAGGACTGTTAATTTGGAAGTTTGACAAGAGAGGATTATTCTCGATCAAAAGCGCAACTAAAGCTTTTCTCCTTGATGAATAAGAACCATCCACGTCCAACCAACGTGGAGGCCAACTGCCCCCTAAAATTCTCTGGGAATTATGGAGGATCAAAGCCCCGGCAACTGCGCTTCTTCTCCTGTGGAAAGTTTCCCAGAATATTCTTCCAACCACATGACTAATCTCACACGCATCCATTTGCCTATTGAGGATTGTTGTGTCTTTTGTCGACAACAGCAAGAGGACTGCAATCACCTCTTTTTCCGCTGCCCTATGGTCCAAAAGCTCCTATCCCTATCAATTGGAATGTTGCCAATCTCCCATTTCAAAACACTCACGCAACTCTTCAATTCATATGGGACCCCGCCACCGCACACCCCCTAGCACGAGAGGAAATGCTCTTTCAATTTATTGCGGTCATTCCTTCCATTTAGCAGTCCCGCAACTCAATTATCTTCCGCAAAGAAAAATTCTCCATTCCACAATTTATTCGCTCGGCCAACTGCACCTGGAAGGCTTGGTTTAACCAATGTTTCCGAACTCCCACTTCCATCTTGACTAACCAGCCTAATGCTGCATCCCTTCACCGGATGCTAGCTTCAGCTGCTATAGCAACTCCACTTCAACTCAGACCACCTAACCAGAACACCCCCACTCACCTTATACAGATTTCCAAGATTCCAGGTTACAACTCATTCATCAATAACTCTTGGTAGTTAGAAGTCATAGATTGAACACTCTTTTCATGAACTCTAGGACCATCCCCACCTCTCTTACACCTAAGATGTTTTGCATCTATGCAGCAGAGAGTTTTTGGAGTTATTGCGGTAGACGCTTTTGGCAAGACTCGAGCTAGCATAGTAGATAAGCCTGGAGTTTTTTTATAGTACTATGGTCGAATGCTTTGCTGTGGAAGTCGTTCTCTTGATGGTCCAGGCACATCATTGGCCATCAAGCCTGATTTTGGGTGACTTTGGTGCTTTACATTCCATTTTGCATTCTGACTTGGTGGACGTGTAGACAAATCTTAACTGGATGTCACAACCCATTTTCTTTAGCATCAACTCACTTTTGTCCAATCTTTTTAGCTGGTCTTGCAATTTTATTTCTAAAAAACTTAATTCCGAAGCTCACATGTTGATTTCTAATATAGGACATACATTTTATAATATTAATGCTAAGTCTCTTAAAAAAAAAAACTCTAGTCTCACTTCTTCACAATATGATACACATATTTATACTACTATTTGGGTCTACTACTCCCCAGGTAATAGTGAGGTTGAATGAGTCAATAAGGCAAGTTTGAGACATGTGGCATTCACATGAGGTGGCTTGCGGAGATCCACCATTTTCTAGTGGATTCTACAATACAAACTACTGTTACCATTATTAGGAAGCTGAAATGTGGGCATATAATTGATTCATCCCCTAGAAAAAGTAATCACGAATGAGATATGATTTGCACCTTGAAATTGAGGAAACGTCTAAAGAACTTCACTAAAGTGGGACCACTAAGTATGCTTTCCTACTAGATAGATGCCAGGAATTTTTTTTTTTTAATAAAAAATGACAATCATTACATTATGAACTTGTCTAGAGAGCCTCGTAATGCCTTCATCGAACACAATCACACGCACAAAGAGTCCCCTAACATTGTCTTGGCGCTAGGGGTCTGGCTTTCTAGATTTTTTGTTATATTATATTCAGTATGGGGCCAAGGGCCAAAAAGATTAGTGCAATGCACTAATTACTACAACTTTTTTTTTACAATTTTGATATCTATCAAGTGAGCAAGGATTGTGATTTCGTTTTTCGAGTTAATTTCGGTTTTTTGATTTTAAGAAATATTTTGAGAAATAAGTTGGTGTGTAAAAAAAGTAAAATTTTTGAGGATAAATGAAATATATAATGAATTTTGAGGTTATATTAAATATATGAAAAAATTACTATGTAAGTAAATAAATTTATTAAACACATTAAAAGAAACCAAAATACTATAATTAAAAAATCAATGAGCAGTTTAAAAATCAATATATAAGTAGAACAAGTCATAATTAGGAAATTAGGGAATGGTTTCAAAAATAAATCTCAAAAAATTTAAATTTTAGTAGCTGGTTTTTATATTTTTACAAATAAAAAATTTACAAAAAAACCCCAAAAGTTATGAACAAACCTCGTAATTTTTCGAAAAGTTCCTCGAAAAAATGTAAGTATTTTTTGCCCTTTTTCTTTTCGTAATTTCAAAAAAAAGAAAAAATTCGGTGAAATTTCGTATAATTTCGTGAAATCACAATCCTTGCAAGTGAGAAATATATGGTCCTAGTTAAACATACAAGAAAAAAAGAGAACTATATATCCTAAAATCTATCCCAATTACATGCTCAGAGCCACAAATTCACATTTATATCAATCCAAAACTTATCTTCTTCCCTTTGGTATCTTTAAAATTTAAGGCAAATACATGAATGGACAAGGAAATTGATATTCAATGCTTACAGCTTAAAAAATTTTCACATTCATGAATATACTAAATATGCTTATTCGCGAAGTATACTTGATTTGGAGCTGGAGTTAACACTTAGATACTCAAGCAGGTCCAAATGGTTTAAAGTTGATTTTAGTGAGTATGACTATGACTGATTATTGAGATCTCATCACCCTCTATTCAAGATTAATTGACTTTTTAACCTTCTTTTTGGTCTAGCAGAAAATGTAAACTGTTTATACTCGAGAGTAAGAAGCTCTAGTGGAAAATAAATTGCGTTAGCATCTGCTTAACCACTGTGTGGGTCATAGAAAACTGTTTGAAGTGACTTTCAGATAAAAGCACGAAGAGATCACAAAAAAAAAAAAAAAAAAAAAAATTGCTGAATGTTAATGACTATTAAGTACTAAGTCAGAGAAAACATTTGTGAGGTAGACAACATCCTGAAGTTGTTAAGGTATCTTTCATACGATTGCCTTGCACCAGTATCTTTGGAAACCTACAGAAACACGTAGATAATGTTATTTCTAATTAGTGTACCAGCGGTGTCGATGGCACGCTCATACACTTTTCATGTTGGCACGCCCATACACTTTTCGTATTGCATGTACCCATGTCGTTGGCACGGGTACAGTGTCATGCCTTCGCATGCTTTCTGGTTCTTGAATCGGCCTTCGACACTCCCCAAATAGGTCACTAATCGAATTTAAAGTGAAAATTCACTGAAAGTGTATTAAATCATATCAGATGATACTCAAAATACGAAGACTGAGAGTGTATCGAATCAAATCCTTGTGCTTATACATTGAGATTAAAGGATACTCATAGGGAGAATGGGTCAGAATTGTTTTGCTCACTTGCTACTTCAAAAACAACATTGGTTTGAACCCTAGTCTTGATTTACACACTATGAGGTCTCACACTCTCACTCCACCTCTCCTAAACATAGTTGTGCAGACCAACAAATGGATGCAAAGCTAGCAACTTTAATTCCAAAACCATGTGTCAGATGGCAATGACAAATGGGGTCAATGCATTACACCAGTCACCAAATATTCCATTCTGACATTTCTACAATCACGTAACAATCAAAACCCTCATACCCTATCAATAATCCCCAAATTCAAAACCTCATCAATAATTATCGAAATCAATGAATTTAGGTTGATCTGAAACAAAAAAGAATTTGAACTTGAAAGAGAAGGCGTTGAAGATAGAGATGGAGAAGATGATATCAAGCAATCTTCGTCACGGTCTATGGCTTGGTTTGGTAGATATGGTTGATGGCGTTGAAGATAGAAATGAAGAAGAGGAGATGAAGCAATAACATCAGCTCAGATCAATTTGGTTTATCTGTTTCTTCATATCTATTTGCTTTGTTTCTTCTTCACGATAATCACAACAGAGCAAGCTAGGGGATATTGTAAGAGATAAACAGAAGAATCTGAGATGGTTCATTCAAATATTTTTTTTGGCTACTGCTAAATAACACTACCACTTATACTGATGGACACCATCAACTTTCTACTTTTTGAAGGGCATCACCACTACTAAAGAGCACTACCTATAAAAAGAAAAAAAATCCTAACCTTCTTCTCCTCTCTCATTTTCTTCTCCATCAACTACAGCCGCCACCTCTCTTCTTCCTCCTCCTCTTCCCTTATTATTATTATTATTATTATTATTATTATTATTATTATTATTATTATTATTATTATTATTATTCACCACTACGACCACCACCTCTCATCCCACCTCATTTCATCTTCTTCTCTTTTGTTTTCCTCCCTAGCGGTGGCGAGGTAGTGGTGGTGAAGGAGATGAGGAAGAGGAGGAGAGGTGGCGGTGTCCCACCTCCTCCCATATTTTTTTCTTCTCCTTATCATTTTTTCTCCCTGGCAATGGCGAGGTGGTGGTGGCGGTGACGGCGAGGTTGCGGTGGTGGTGAAGGGGAGGAGGAGGAGAGGTGGCGGTGTCCCACCTTTCCCATCTTTTTTTTTTCTTCTCCTCCTCTTTGTTTTTTCTCCCTGGCGGTGGCGAGGTGGTAGTGGTGGTGATGGAGAGGTGGCAGTGGTGGTAAAGGGGAGGAGGAGGAGAAGGGGTGGCCTCTTCCCTTCACGGCGGTTCCTGCTAGTGTGGTGGTCGTACTTGCAGGAACCGGCGCGAGGGCAAAACAATGTGTCCCTCGTGGCAGTTCCTGTGAATGGGGAACCAACACTTGCAGAGATTTGGGTTCCCCATTCGCAGGAGCCGCCACGAGGGACAAATTTTTTTGCCCTCGCGGCGGTTACTGCGAGTAGGGAACCCACACTCGCAGGTAGGGTGAGCATGGGACGGGATGAACTCATCCCTATCTCATCCAGTTCGTTCGGGATCGGGACGTGATCAGTAAGAAATAAAACATTTTGTTTACTTCACATTGATGTTATTATTTATTTTCAAATGTAAATAATTGTATTAGCTTTAGTAGTACTTATATGAAAGGATATATACATGTGATTGTATATATGAATATGTTTTGCTATGCATTTTTAGTATGTGAACTTTTATAAGAAAGATTTAGTAAATTGAGTTTTCTGTGAATGAACATTATTTGGTACACAACTTGTGTTTTATCTAGAATAGAATCCATGTGTTATTATTTTCATGAATAATATTAAATTTGCTAATAAAAATATTTAAAAAATCAATTCAGGACGGGACAAGATGGGCGAGATTGAAAATATCCATCCCGATCCCATCTCACTCTAGATCGGGACGGGATGGGATCAAAATGAGATTGACAATCCCAATAAGACTCGAAAAAATCGGGATGGAATGCCGACCCCTATTTGCAAGAATCGTTGCGAGGGAGAAGATAAAAAAAAGGAGGATGAGGCAACCGCCACCCCTCCTCCTCCCTTTCACCACCACCTCGTCACCATCACACCACCACCACCATGCAATATGGAGAGGAAAAAAAAGGAGGAGGTCATCGCCACCCCCTCTTCCTCATCCCCATTACCACCACCTCGCCACCACCACCACGCAACAGGGAGAGGAAAAAACGAGGAGGCCACCGCCACCCCATCCTCTTCCTCCCCCTTCCCACCACCAAGCCACATGGAGAAGAAAAAAATAAATAAGAGGAGGCCACTGCCACCCCCTCCCCCCCTTCACCACCACGCCAACGAGAGAAGAAGAAAAAAAAAAGATATAAAGAAGAAGATGGGAAGAGGAGGTGGGGAGGAGGATGAGAGGTGGCGGTGGTGGGGTTGATGGAAAAGAGAGGGAGAAAGGAGAAGAGGGGTTTGGGTTAGGTTAGTTTTTTGTTTATTTAGTGGTGATATCATTTAGCAAATCCAAAAAAAAATGGGAAATGATGTTTAAAGGTATAAGTGGTGGTGTTATTTAACAAGAACCTTTTTCTTTTCCACAGACAATGGGAACAATCAACAAATAAAAAAGTAAAATAAACATTATCCATCCATTTCAGATCCATAAGCAAGGGTTGGCAAACACGTTGAGAAGATAGAGGAATGAAGCAACAACTGTGATGTGAGCAAATGGGGACAGTGTGGGGTGTTAAGTTAAACTAGTTTAGGTGATTGGAGGGTTTTTTTTCGAGATTTCAATCAAGATTTCGAGGGCAGTTTTGAGATTCCAGATGAAACAACGCACATACAACCACACAGCTCGATGCAGATAAATAACACAACAAACATAAAAGAGTTAAACATGAAAAAGTCTCTAACAGATCAAAGCATAAACTTCGGTTATCTTCTTATTGTTGTTAATGCTGTAAAGAATTCAAATTAAAAGATAGGAACGAATGTACCAATTTGTTCTTGGGTTGAGTCGCGGACTAGGTCGCTCTCTTTAAGACGTTTCACGGCTCTGCCCAAAATTGTGCAAGCAGTCAAGTAGCCTCGCCGTCCCCAGGATAAAACAACCCAGAATCTTCTCTGTCTCGTTCAAACAATTGCACTGTTGATGAATGGAATACTATCCACCCTTAATCTCTTATTTGCTCGGAATCACAAATACATAACATATACTTTAACAAAACGAAAAGCACTTATTTGATTCAAATACTAAACAAAATGCTCTTGTTTGCAAAATATTTTTATCTCTAATTGCAAAACGAAATGATCTTGTTTGCAAAATGTTTTTCTCTCTAATTGCAAAACGAAGTACTTTTTCTTTCTTTCTTGTGTATATAAACTCTAACTTTGGGTTGTATTTATAGGGAGAAGAATGCAGATTCATTCAAATACGAAAATCTGGATAAGTACATTGACAATACAAAGACTTGGCTAGATTCATTGGCACAATAAATGCATGGAAAACGTGGGGAAAATCCAAACGAAAATCGCACTTAAAAAACATGTGATTTAGGAAGACGTCTAGATACATGGACAAAATCTCGTCTAGATTCATTCCCTCTTTAGAGATTCAAAATTTATTTAATGAAAATAAATTTGTAGCAAAAAGAATGGGTTGCTCTCTTAATGACCCGACCCGACCCGACCGGACGGCGGGCGCGAGAGTCTATCTCTCCCCTCCTCACAAAAGTGTGGTACCCCCAAGGGGTCCAAACCCAAGTCCAAACAATCTTCTTATAAACTCTTCTACAATGAGTTGTATAGAAGATGTGGGACTAAAATTAGAGAGAGATCCAGAGATCGAAACCTGATACACACCCATTTTCTTTTATTTTAAAAAACCATATTTCCAACACTTATGAACTGTAACTTTTAACTCAAGGTTCTTCTAATGCTTGAAAGAGGGCCACGTATCTGTAAAAAATTATTGAAGTAGAAAATTTAGATTTTATCATATATTTTAGCATTTATATGAGTAAGAAGAGATGTAGTTGACGGAATATGAGGTAGCTTACTTGCTCAACCAAATCGCTCATTTTAACATTATTTTGCCAAGATGACTGCTGGAGAAGCATAGCATTGCTTTTGTTCAGAAATGTCAGAAAATGTTAGCTAACAGAGAGGTCTAGACATAGGGGTGAGATATGACACATCTACATGGAGAGCATTGCTAGCTGTCGAGGAAATCAGCGAGGAAAACAACGAGGGGAGGGGGTGGGACCGTCCCACCCCTTCCACCGCCCTTCCCTCGCTGTTTTCCTCGCCCACTTCCTCGACATTTAGAATTTCTGCTACATGGAATAATGCTCTAAACCTAGGATGAAAACCTCATCACCGTCGATGATACATAAAAAAAAAAAAAAAAAAATCGGTCATCACAACTGTACATGTGGCATAGAGTCTCATCACGAGAATACAATATTTGATCCATTGGGTCAGCTCATAAAGCCCCCAGAAGGATTGAACTCAATTATAGAGGCTCGGACTAGGCCCACCACTAAGGAGGCGTGAGCAGGATCCGATTCCAGACCTAGACGAATCATAGTCCAAATCCAAAACCCGATGCGTGTTCTCTCATAAATAGGAAAAACGTTCCACCAAGAAAGAGCCATAAAGGGACCTACGCCCCCACAAACACATCTCCATTAAGGAGGAGACTGTTACAAAAACATCTCCTTCCGTTGCGCCTCACATGCTTAAGTCACGCAGAGAGTTAACTACGACCATTATAAAAGGTAAAGGGAACATTCGATAGAGGTATGCAACTTTAACTGAGTTTTGTCCAGATTTACTTCCTTCTTCAAATAGAGTTACTGACTTAAGCATCGGAGTGCCTTTGGTCACAAAAAGGTGGTCCTTGGCAGTCTAACATTTGTTTTGCAGGTCAAACTCGCAGGATGACGATTTTTGGACGCATTAGTTTGGCGCCGTCCATGGGGAACGACGAGTTTCTTTTTTTCCTAAAAATAAAATTCAGTGACAAAACTCATGCAACCTGATAGAGGATCAATGGAGTACTCCACAAATCTTCGGTCTGACGATAACATATACGACATGTCGCCCAATACTGATCCAAAGACAACCATACCTACCGGTGGAGAATTTTAGCAGGTAACAGTTCAGACGTCTCTGACATCATGGGGAATCCCCTCGGATCCCTGAGTAGAGATGTTTATGGCTTAGATGGACAATGTGATCGAAATGATAGATAGGATCCTCCGAAACTTATAAGGCATCAGCTTTCAAGAAGAAGTCATCCAACTTAAGAAACATCGGGTTAACAATAGCTCCAAATGCAATCAGGGAACGCCCAAAAGTCTACAACTGAAGAAGCCCAAATATGATGGCAAAAAGAGAAGATGTCAAATGGCCGCCGAAAATGAGATGAGATCCGAATAAGCGGAACAAGGGCATACATTGTTTCTTCCACAACGGCTACGACCACGACACTGAAGATTGTCGCAGCCTAAAAGACGAAATTGATCGCCATATCAAACAATGACGACTCAAAGAGCTCGCCAAACTCAAAGACGAAACAATCGTTTCAAAGGAGCATGCGAAGGAAATGATTTACGTCTTGCATGGCACATACAAAAAAAAAACAATCCAATCGATTCAGAAAGCGCATAGCGTCAGGGACTTACGCACAAATATCAAATTCTAGGAACCATCTGCACAACGTGCAAAGACAATGCAAAGAACTCTAACCTTCTCAAACGAGGATGTTGATGGAGTTAATTTCCCACACAATGATGCTTTAGTGATTTCGGTCATGTTAGCAAAATGGGAAATCAAAAGGGTATTGATTGACACCGACAGCTCGACAAACCTATTATACCTAACAACTTTTCGAAGGATGCAGTTCACCACTGATAAGCTCTCACCAAGCAATCAGTTTATGGTAGGTTGCAGTAGGGAGCAATGCAACCCACTAGGAATGATCCAATTACCAGTGGAAGTGGGAAAACCAGGGAAGCAGCGAGTGCTAATGACAAATTTTCTCGTTGTCGACCCTCCTGTTGCATACAACATACTACTCGGGAGACCATGGATACACAAGATGGGTGCAATATCCTCCACTATGCACCAATGCGTGATGTACCACACCGATAATGACATTAGAAGAATAAAAGGGGACCAACCAGCAACCCGGGAGTGTCATTTTGCTACTATAAAGACTCCTCACAAATAGCAATTACCGCAACGACTGGAAGAGTTTTCGCAGAGACAATATGGATCCAACCAATCCGCGAGATCGGCCAAACACCAGGAAACTGGAAGAAGAAATGGTCGAGGTCTATTTAGACAATGAAGCTAAAATGGCAGTCCGAATCGGTATAAAAATCCAACCTGAACTTGCCATGAAGCTGATCCAACTGCTAAAAGATAACCAATATATCTTTGCATGGACAATGAAAGACATGGGTACTTTATACAAAAGTTAAGCATAATATATCTTGGCAACTGTATTATAACTTTAATAATTTACAAAAGTTAAGCATAATACCTTATCAATCACATCCAATTTAATGCCAATATATATATGCAAAATTTAAAAACATGAAAAATTAACAATCATGAACAAAATTTATTAAATCTCAAATGACTGAAGTTTGTCATGATGGGTACTTTATACAAAGTTGAATTTGTGGACAAATATCCAAACCTACTCTTTTATTTTTCTTCAAATTGCATGAATAACCTTAGTCATGTTTGATAAAATCAGAAATTTACATTACTAAAATTGGTACCGGCAGATCCTTTGAGGATTTCATTAAGTAATCATCCTTTGTTACAATTAGACATATACTGAATAAAAAACAATTAAATTGTTTATTTCTAAAAAAGAGGAAAGAAAAATAAAATAAAAACACAATCAGCTTTATTAAAAAAAAAAAAAAAAAGCCTAGTTGGTGATCGCCGAACCCGATCAGGTAAGCCTAGTTGGTGACGATTGGCAAAGAAAGCTTATGATCAAAGCCCAGACCTGTAGCCCCCACTGCGTGGGCATATGTGTAATCCGTGCGGCACTAGCTATCCAATTCACTAGTAAGCCTATGAGTAGTTACTTTGACGGGCACAAATATTAACTTGAGAATGCACAATATCAATCTGTAGACAATATAACAATGCACAATAGTCAGTAAAAGCTCTCATTCACATTCAATAGATTACAATGGGGAGGAACGTTCGGAAGGACGTTGCTCAAGACTAGTTCGATGCTATCGATCGATGGAAATATAAGTTTGAAGTTGAAAAGCAATGCAAAGAAAACAATAAAAATGCTAGCGGTACAGTCTGGCCCGACTATGCAATGGAGGCAACACGTCCTCACAGTCAAGAGCTCAAACCTTCCCCCTATAATATAGATGCTAAGCATTTGGGCACTTTTCAAAAGGGAACATTGAGTTTTGAGACCATTAGGAAAGTCTTGAAAGGCCTCTGAACCTTGATTTCCCTAACCAATGGTACTAGTCCTGACAGCATAGATGGTTTGGAAGGTGGGAGCCTAGTCAGTCCCGAACTGATTCCTACGGCTCACCAAGGGACCACTGTTTTTCAGCGTGGCCGCCAAATTACCAACCCTGAACTTGTAGCCCCCACTGCGCGGGTGTAAATAGTTTAGAAGGTGGGAGCCTAGTCAGTCCCAAACTGATTTCGACAGCTTGCCACAGGACCACTGCTTTTCAGCGTGGCCGCCAAATTACCAACCCTTAACTTGTAGCCCCCTCTGCGTGAGTGTAGATAGTTTAGAAGGTAGGAGCCTAGTTAGTTTCGAACTGATTTCGACGGCTCGCCATGGGACCACTGCTTTTCTGCGTGGCCGTCGAATCACCAACCCTGGACTTGTAGCCCCCATTGCGCGGGTGTAGATAGTCTAGAAGGTGGGAGCCTAGTCAATCGCAACTGATTCCAATGGTTCGCCACAGGACCACTGCTTTTCAGCGTGGCCGCCAATTCATCAACCCTGAACTTGTAGCCCCCACTGCGCAGGTATAGATAGTCTAGAAGGTGGGAGCCTAGTCAATCTCGAACTAATTTTGACGGTTCTCCACAAGACCACTGCTTTTCAGCGTGGCCGCTGATAACTCCCAAATTTGTAGCTTGATGCGCGCAGGTGTAGATGATTTGGATGGTGGGAGCCTAGTCAGTCCCGAATTGATATCGACGACTTTCCACGGGACCACTGCTTTTCAGCCTGGTCATTGAACCTCGTTACCTTGGACTTGTAGCCCCCATGGCGCGGGTGTAGATGGTTCGAAAGGTGGGAGACTAGTAAGTTCTTGACTGATGTCAACGACTCGCCACGGGACTACTGTTCTTCAACATAGTTGCCAAATCTTTACTCCTCGAACTTGTAGTCCATATTGTTCGGACATAGATGGTCAGAAGGTGGGAGCCCCAAGCAGCTAGCCATGCGACCACCGCTCTCATTTGAAACAGTGGCCTCAAACATGAATCTAGCTGAGTCAGCGGCTTCACGCTCAAACAGACTGCTCATTCTAATATCAGCAAAGGCCACTCGCGCTAATACATAGATCATCCAGCCAGTGCCCAAGTAAATGGTACACAGAATGTCAACCCGAGCTTACGACGCCTAACTCGGTACAAACTCTCTGACACATACGCTCAGCCATCGCAACTCGCCTATAGCAGCAGCTGCAGCCAACCAATCAGACATGCATGACAACCCTCAAGCAGTTTACGTTGGGGACAAAAACAGCTCGGGCAACCCAACCCCCAGCTAAACTATTCGCAACGTGCCCACAATCGGACATGACTACACAATAATGATCCTAAGTCATATGCAATATAAAGCGGTCAAGCTCTCTACTACAGACAGACCACTCGGCGTCCTATTGATTCAACCAGCCTATGTCAAAGCAAGACGACAAGGCAAAACAAAAAACATGCAATAGAGATAACAAACACAAAACTGATAATACTGTTTTCATTAACGGCCAGAACGGAAAGGGTAGAAGTATACAAAGTTTACTCCTTATCAGGAAGAGGTATAGAAATAGAAGAGCTAAGCCTATTGGAGGAAGGAGCAGGACCTGCGTCTACACGCGCCATGGCCTGGGCATCTGGGTCTGAGATATCCTCCTCGTTTGATGATGCAAAGGCAACAAACATGTCTACATATGAAATCTTCTTGTAATAGCCGAGGTCCCATTTCGGATGCTCCTCCTTCATCAACGCTAGCAACTCCAGCCTACTTTGTACAACCCAACGGAACTTGCATTTGCCTTGTTCTTGCAGAAGCACTTCTTCCCGCGCATTCGAGTCAGCAAGGTCACTCTCCAACAACTCCAACTTGGCAGTCAGCGCGTCAACCTAAGATTACTCAGTGAGCTGGTCATCGGCCTTCCTTACCTCTCGAGCATTGAACTCCACATCGGATTCCAGTTGCTGCATTTGAGCAGTCCAGTCAGCTTCCTTCGAAGCATTCTCTTCAGCAAGAGACCGCAGTTCAGAACACGCCTTAGCCGCAACTTCCTACGCAACCTCCACGTCTCGGAGGATCCGGCTCAACTCCTGCTTGATTTCATCTCTCTCGGACACCACCTCTGCCAGATCACGCTCAAGGGCCTCCAGACAAGCCCTCTGAGTCTCAGTGGCCATGGTTGAGTTATCCAACCTCTTTTCCTCAGCAGCTGCTCAATTTCATAGAGCACATCTGAAAACAACGCCTGCATGTGTGAGAAGACACGCTCCATGGTGTATACCCTCTCACGAGCCACCTCGACTTCTGTCCCAGCAATGACCACCTGGCTCAAGTGAGACATACCCAGCATAAGGTACTTTAAACCCTTATCCATTCACCATTCCAGCGTATCCTCCTCGGGTTTCGGAACGCACTCCATCAGGCAGCTGTGACGCCTGCTTATATGCTTCCTCGAAGCATACTCAACATCAACCTTTTGGTGCCAGACCTAAGAGCTCATCCTTACCAAGTCTGGTGCAAACAGGCTTATTCGCGCATCCAGATAAAGCCTTCCTGGATCAGGAATCATGCCGGCAGCACCATTCGCAGTTGCCACTATTCCGAGGCTCTCATTCGCGACCTTTCCCTTGTCACGAACAACCGATTCTTTAGTGCGAGATGGCTCGACACGGTCTGGAGGAAGAGGAGAAAGCAAATTTTCTAAAGGACCCTCCAACACTTCTAGCTGTGGCCTGAAACGAGGCGGTGAACAATGCGGACTACAAGAAACTTGGCCTGTGCCATGACCATTTTTAGACAGTGCGCCAATGGGACGATAAGATTCTACAACCTCAGGCGGATCTTCACAGAAGCCTTCTACTGGAACAGTCCTACGCGAAGCAGCACCTGCAGAAGCCACCATTGCAACCCGCACTAGACGCTCATTCAAAGCTTCGACCTGCGCATCACTGAGATTCGACCTGTCTTCAACCCCTACAAACCGCAGATAATACTTTTCCCATCCGAACACATCATTCTCCGCCCTGACAGGCCGATCAGACTCGCGCACTTTTCCCACTGGTGCGGGTCGTGCTAAAGGCAATCCAGTCCTGACACGAGACCTTTTCGAACTCACGAATGAGGTAATCATTTCAGACGGCTCCTCTACGTCAGACAAAATGGGAGCTCTAGCCCCATCAACCTTCTTCTTCCTAGAAGGGGCCCTGTCTTCCAACTTAACTCGCAACGCCTGATAAATAGTGGGGGCCACGTGCCAGTTGTCCCACAGCCCACTACGGATGAAGTTGGGAATGCCTATGACATCCACCACGTTCTTCATTGACAAGCCGCGGAACGTCTCCATAGTGTTTTGCTTCGTAGTTGTAAATGTTCCTGCAAAGAAACGCGAGCAACTATTAGCTAGCCTGCAATCAAGCATACCAAAGTCAAAAGAAAAAACTGAACTTACAAAGCAGCCTGAACTCTCGTTCGAGCGGACGACCCTTGCACTGGAAATACTTTGAATATGCAGGGGCTAAGAAGCAGTACTTCTGCTAGAACTTGAAATCATCGAGCAGATTCATGAAACAGGCCGATGACGTCTTCTTATAGACGGCATTACCCTTCAGCCAAGGGGAAGTCAGCAATTGGATTACTCGCGGAGTCACACTGCCGCCAACCTCCTTCACCCTAATTAGGATGAGAAGGATGATCCTATATCCATTAGGCCCCAATTGGGCCGGAGGAATCCCTAGAAGATCCAAGAATTCCAAGATCATGTCCAGAACGGGAAAGCGCACTCCAGTTTGAAGCATCCCACGATGCAAACAGATGAACCCCGCCGGTGGCGACATTGGCGTCTGGTCACCCTTCAGGACATACAACGGCAGGCTTCAGGGACCGCAAACTTCGTTCGAATTTCAGCAAGGCCAGGCTCAGAAAGTAACTTGTCTTCGAAAAAATCCAAGCCCTTGGCCAAGGTTGCATCATCAAGAAGATTTTGTTGAACCATGAAGAAGATGAACAATCTTTTCTAATCAGCAGACGAACAGAACAGTAGCTTCAAAAGCAAGGAAAATAGAAGAGTCAGACTCTGCACTACGGATGACCTAAATAGGGATAAGGTTCCCGCCTCTTTTCCGCTAAACCGACGCACGTTCAATTAATGCAGTGCACGACTCAAGCAACAATTCAGACTCAATCATCATCATTAGTGGCGTATCTTTTCAAGAGATGACTTAGCGAACCGATGTGACGACCCACTAACTCGGGGGGAGTAGCTGATGATACATAAAAATGGTCACGTCCCTAAGCCATACAAGTGTCATGACAATCTTGAGGAAATACGGGCCCCAGCGTCAGCCCAACACTGATCCGACCCAAGCGATTTTGAGCCCGCCTAGTTTCGTCCGCCAGACGGACCCGAACTCGTACAACATGTTAGGCCCACATGTCTCACAGCTATCCTCAATACTCGTAAGTCCTACTAAGGCAAGTATCTCGAGGATCAATTTTGGACGGGCAACTACAGTGGCTCTCTGCTTCCAATTAGGAAACAAATACCAAAGTACATTCAACACAGGGAAACTCCCTTCTATGGATTGCTATTGGATTGGGAACTATCTCCCGCGTATATAGGAACACGGGGCTAACAACACGACTCCTAATTAGATAAGGATCTCCACGAAGATCTCCTTCCTAAACTACACCTTCGATGACCTGGTAGAACCGGGACTCTTGCACTATAAATAAGATATGAGGTTGGTAAGGTAAGGTACGCTACAAATTCCATGTTGACAACATTACGCCTTCCTCAGATCCATGTCTGACTTTAGCATCAGAGTGTCATTGGCCACCACAACGGTGGTCCGTGGCTCATGTGCGTTACTTGTGTAGGTCAGCGGGACTAGGTCAAAGCAGGGAGTGAAAAATGACTGCATCAGTAGCCCTAGAAGTGGTAATCATAATAATCACTCCAGAAAAGGTAGTCAAATAATCACTCTAGCAGAGGTGATTATAACAATTACCTCAATAGAGGTAGTCACAACACTTACCACATGGTTCAAGGCTTCTACCTAGTACAATAATAAAACTCCTACAATGAATATTGACAATCCTTCTAGAGATGACACTTGTCATATATGTAGTCAATGTGGATATTAGTTACATGTTTGTCATGCACCAATAGAGACAGTAGAGAAATATTGAGATTCCATTAAAACCAAAGAGACGACTTTGATACAATATGAAGATAATAGTCACTATTCTATTCATTCTTTGCATTTACTCCTATTGTAGTAAAATAGAGAGTCTTACTTTACTCATGGTTTTGAGTTAGTTACTTATATACTTACAAGATTAGAAAAAGCAAAGGATCTAATGAAAAATCATGGTCTTTGACATTTTCTATAGTAAGTATCAATTGTAGCTGTAAAAAATTTAGAGGTATAGAACATACACAACATAAATATCCTCAAGTATGAGGTAACCCCAACAAAGGTATTCATTCGCGAAAGTATTCACCCCAGCAGTGGTAGTTACCGTAATGTCACAATATGTCTAATACTTATTTTGTAAACCACTTGCGTTGGTCGAGAATACTTTATACTTGTGACACATTAATATCATAATTGATGCTACATTAGAATATTTGCTGCTACATGTGAAACATATGCAGTACATTATGTTTTTATTTGTTTGATTTATTAAATGAATACATTTTCTTTGAAAGTATGGTTTATAAATTGCAAATGATGGGCAATCATATTTGTTTAATTGTTAGTACCACTACCCATAAATTATTGACAAATCAGAAAATTTTCTCAACACTGGCCTTTACGACACAAAGGGTGTCTATCATAGCTGGACTTATGCTATTTCTTGACAGCTCTGGAAGAACCCGCCATTTATTATTGCAGTTTCTATAGAAACTTGCTTAATTTCAACATATATGCATCACATCTAATGTTGGAAGCCGGAAGCTTGCATTAGAGATCATGCATTAAGCCTGAAGAATTACATCTTAAAGAGATTTTTCATTAACGTTCAGAGTTATATCACACATCAGAAGCTTTTGAACGGTAACTTTTCCATTATACATATTCACATTGTTTGGAAGAGTTTTACTTATGTAGTCTAGACTCCCCAATAGTGTTTGGGTACATACAATATTGCATATTGGGAATTCACATAGTGTGACTCTATTCCCACCATTAGGGGGAGATATTGATATAGATATAGATATTTATAAATCCTTGAAGGATTTACTTTGCTAGAAGCAAAGTCATGAAATAATTACTCAGTACATCTAAGATATGTTTTATACAATTTGAATCATTCCAGAAGAATGTGGTATAATTGTTTTAGTGAATATCTGTGTAAGGAAGGTTATGTAAATTTGACCATGTGTCTTTATTAAGAAATTGTTATCTGTTTTTGTCATACTAACAGTTTATGACTATTGGATCTTGAAAATACTGTTAATTATATATAGCGACAATATTTGCAATTAAAGACCTTGGGAGAACAACATTTGTCTCAACCTGTAGATCGAGTAAAGTACTAGTAGAATATTGGTTCATCAATCGAGTTATATTTGTAACATTTTTAACATGGTTGTCCAATCTTTAGATCTCAACAAAGACTTGTATCAACCAATTAAAGGATACTCGGTCCTGAAGTACCATATGTGAGTATCATTGGTACATTGTTATATTTGGCACCAAGTACATAACTTGATATAGAGAAGCGGGAACCTAATCCCTATTTAGGTCATCCGTTGTGCGGAGTCAGACCCTTTTTATTTTCTTTGCTTTTGACGATATTGCTTGTTCATCTTCTGATTAAAAAGATTGTTCGTCTTCTTCATGGCTCAACAAAACCTTCTTGATGACGCAACCTTGGCTAGGGGCCTTGAGTTTTTTGAAGACAAGTTGCTTTCTGATCCCAGCCTTGCTGAGATCCGTAAGAAGTTTGGGGCCCCTGAGGACCTGCCGTTGTTTGTTTTGAGGGGCGACCAGACGCTAATGTCGCCACCGGCGGGGTTCATCTGCTTGCACCGGGGGATGCTTCAAACTAGAGTACGCTTTCCTGTTCTGGATGTGATTTGGGAATTCTTGGACTCCATTGGGATTCCTCCGGCCCAGTTGGGGCCTAATGGATACAGGGCGAAGGAAGCTGGCGTCCGCGTGACTCCACGAGTGATCCAGTTGTTGACTTATCCTTGGTTGAAGAGTAACGTCATCTATAAGATGACATCGCCGGCTTGTTTCACGAATCTTCCAGATGACTTCAAGTTTTGGCAGAAGTATTGCTTCTTACCTCTGCGGATTCTAAGTACTTCCAGTTCAGGGGTCATCAGCTCTAGCGGGAGTTCAGACTACTCCGTATGTGCAGCTTTTTCTTCTAGTTTTGTTGCACTTGATTGCATGCTAATAGTTGCTCGCGTTTCTTCGCAGGACGGTTTCCCACCACTCCTCTCACCTTAAAGGAGCATAACACTATGGAGACATTCCGTGGCCTGTAAATGAGGAACATGGTGGATGTTATATGCATTCCCAACTTCATTCGCAGTGGGTTGTAGGACAATTGGCACATGGCCCCCACTCTTAACCAAACATCGTGAGTTAAGCTTGAACATGGTGTTTGCGAGGGACAAATTCAAGTAGGAGTTGGAAGAGCAGTTTGGCTACAGAGCATTCTCAGGTTTATGCCTTGACTGGCAAGTTGAAGTTGTTGGAGCATGAACTTGCCAATGCAAAGGCGCAAGAGGAAGAGCTTATGCAAAAACACGGCAAGTGCGAGTTTCCCTGAGTCGTACATGGAAGGTTGGAGCTGCTAGCGCTGATGAAGGATAAGCATCCGGAATGGGATCTTGGCCGATATAAGATGTCATATGTAGAGTTGTTCGTTGGCTTTGCATCGTTAGACGAAAAGGGTGGTTCGGATCATGAAGCTCAGGCCGTGGCACGTATGGACGCGACCCCTGCTCCTTCCTCCATTAAGATTTGCTATTTTGTTTCTGTACCTTTTCCTGATAAGGAGTAAACTTTGTATACGTGTACCCATTTTGCTTCGTCTGTTAATAAAAACAGTTTTATCTTGATTGTGTTTTGTATTCGTTGTCCCTATTGTGTGTTTTCCATTTCACCCTGTCGTCTTGCTTTGGCATAGGCTAGTTGGATCAATAGGAAGTCAAGTGGTCTGTCTGCAGTCGAGAGCTTGATCGCTTGCATTGCGAATGACCACTGTTGCATAGTCATATCCAATAGTGGGCATGTCGCGAAGAGTTTAGCCGAGGGTTGCGTTACCCGAGCTGTGTCTTATCCTTAAGGTAAGCTGCCGGAGGCTTATCTCGCTTGTCTGATTTGTCGGTTGCGACTACTGCCATAGGCGAGTTGCAATAGCCGAGCGTACACATTGGAGCGTTTGTACCAAGTCAGGCTTACGAGACATTCTTTGTAGCATCTATCCGAGCACTAGCTGGATGATCTATGTGTTGGCATGAGTGGCCTTTGTTGATAATAGAATGTCAGTCCGTTTGAGAGTGAAGACACTTATTGAGCTGAGATTTATCTTTGCGGCGACTGTTTTGAAGAAGAGGGGTGGTCGCGTGGCAAGCTGCATGGGGCTCCCACCTTCTGAACCATCTTTGTCTGAACATAGTGGACTATAGGTTCGAGTAATAAGTATTTGGCGAACATGATGAAGAGCAGTGGTCCCGTGGCGAGCCATTGACATAAGTCAAGGACTGACAAGTCTCCCACCCTTCGAACCATCTATACCCGCACAGTAGGGGCTACAAGTTCTAGACGAAGGGGTTCGTCGACCAGGCTGAAAAGCAGTGGCCCTTTGGCAAGCTGTCGAAATCAGTTTAGGACTGACTAGGCTCCCACTTTCAAAATCATCTACACCTGTGCACATCAAGTTAGGTGGCCATGCTGAAAAGCAGTGGTCCTGTGGCAAGCCGTCGGAATTAGTTCCGGAATGACTAGGCTCCCACCTTCTAAACTATCTACACCCGCGCAGCGGGGGCTACAAGTCCAGGGTTGGTAATTCGGTGGCCAGGCTGAAAAGCGGTGGTCCCACGGTGAGCCGTAGAAATCAGTTTGGGACTGACTAGGCTCCCACCTTCTAAACCATCTACACCCGCACAATAGGGGCTACAAGTTTGAGGTTGGTAATTTGGCTGCTAGGCTGAAAAGTGGTGGTCCCGTGGCAAGCCGTCGAAATCAGTTCGGGACTAACTAGGCTCCCACCTTCCAAACCATCTACCTCCGCGTAATAGGGGCTACAGGTCTGGGCTTTGATCAAAAGATTTTATTGCCAATCGTTACCAGCTAGGCTTACCTAAACGAGTTCAGCGATCATTGACCGCGAAGGGGGCAATGATCCCTGGCGAGTCGTCGTCATCAGGCGTGATAACGCTGATTAGACTCCCACTTCCTAAACCATCGGGATCCACGCGAGTAAGACTAGGTGTCGGGATGAACCAGAAGTCATCCTCATCAACCTCGGCTGACTAAGCTTACCTGGTTGGAAATAGGTTCCGCCTGCTAGAAGACGTGCGAACCTACGTCCACAAGCATGGTGCATTGTGTGGACAAAATTACCTTAAATCAGCTCGTGATCCGTAGGTACAATCCGTGTGTCACAAATGACTAGGATTTCTAGTGCCAGACATGTGGTAGAATTTAGTTTGAATAGTAGGCCGAGCCCATGGGCACTATTTTCTGCAAAGCGCATCTCCTGTAATATTCTTGCTTGAAGGAAATGCTTTGGGTTTTCCAATAGCTGAAGGGAGATCTTCATCACAGGAGTCTTCGAATGTTCTGACATTTGCACTGATCAGGCACGATGATAATCGTTGTTATGCGTGGTACCTGTTCTAGGTGGGCACGTAGTTAATCTGCTGAGATCTCGTAATTTCTTCTCATATTGCGGAGAAGAAGTGCGGATTTCCCCCAACGGGAGGAGCCTCGGCATTACCTTGTGTCGTTACGTCCGCATGTACACGGTTCCCGCTGCTAACTTATTGTTGATCGAAGTGTTAGCGAATGCGCGATGTTTCCGAGTGTGGTAGCTCTCAGTCACCCCGGGTACCAAGCATGGGAAAAGTGTCATCGTTTGACAACATTGTGAGACCTTGACTGTTTCGTCGCTTGAGGCCATCCTCATCTGCCTTTTTCTATCCCCTTCAGAGGTGGGGAAGTCGTTCGAGGAAGTCATCAAGGAGGTAGGATGCCTTTTGAGGAATTCCGAGTGTGGCTGCTCTGTGCTTTCAGCTCCCTCTGCCACTTTGTCCTTGATCTTGGGAAGAGGTTGAGCGAAGTTCGTTTGGATATCTTTGTTGTTGCTTGCGGATAGCTTGCATCGGAGAGTTCGCATGGCCTACTTCAGATACATTTGGTTTCTTCTGATCTCCTCATGTAGTTGGATTGTCTAAGCGAGTCTTTACTCCATGTAATACTGGATTCAGATGCTTGTAGTATGTAGTCTTTTGTATCCGCCTCTAGGCACTCGTTGTTTCATCTTTCAAGTAATCAATAGAGTTTGTTTTCGTAATTCTTTTTTTATTTTTTAAATGATTGCCATATAAGTCATTAAGAACTAAAACTCTACATTGACTATGGAAAAGAAAATAAATAACTGACATAAACTGACTGTTGACGGAGAGAAATTGATCATGGACCTGAAGTGAATTCGGACGGCCCATGTGGATTATTGGTATTCTCAGTGGACTGTTGAGCTTCATTGATGTCATAGAGGCTACTGAGGAGTAAACCTTGAGGGGGAGTTAATCACCACGCCGACGGAATGTCGGGGGGTTATACTCTCGTTTTCCTTGGTTTCTCCATTCCGTCGAGTTGAAGAACAGTTTGCTCCTGTATCGCTTGACTGTCCCGTTTCCCCGTAGCTAGTACCGCTGCTGAAGTCTCGTGTGATTGGAGTGTTGCGTCTGTAGTCACTAGGCTCGGCTCTGGTTCAGACTGCTACGTGTGATCCGGTTGGACCTGGGAACATTCTATTTGTTTCAGTGCAACGTAATGGCAGCCTCGTGTCGTAAGTTAGTCTCCACGTATCGTTCATTCGGTGTGGTTAGCGATGTCCTTGACACACTGGTAAATGGTGGAGACTGTTGCTTCCATCTGGTGGAGCCATGGTCTTCCCATGATAAGGTTGTAGGTAGATGGTGCGTCTACTACCATGAAGTTTAGAAACAAGACCTTTCTCAGTTGTGGTTCTCCCGCCACTACTGCTAACCTTATCTTCCCGATCGGGAAGCATTTATCTCCGCTGAATCTAATCAGCGAGTAGTCTGAAGACATCAAGTTCTCCTCTTTGAGGTCCATACTACGAAACGCGTTGTAGAACAAGCCGTTGAGTGAGCTCCCTGTGTCCACCAGAGCTCTCTTCACCTCCCACCTTGCGATGGAGACCGAGATGACTAGGGCGTCATTGTGCGGCGCTCGGACTCCTTCGAGGTCCTTGTCCGTAAAGTTCAAGGTAGAAATTGGGCTTTGAATCCTTGAGTATTAGATTCTTCTGTCCTCGTTCTCGGGTTGTGTCCATATCTCAAGTAGAGTCCGCTTGCGAGACCTGTGCGACTGGTCTTCATTCGGTCCGATTCCATGAAGAACATAGATTATGCTCGTAGTCTCCTTCTCCATTTCTTTGACTGACTTCCCCTGGTCCCTGGATCATTCTGTTCATTTTTCAGAGTTCATGAATTCTTTTAGCTTGCCCTTGCGGATCCAGTACTTAATCTCATACCTCAGACTCTTGCAGTCGTTGGTATCATGGCCTCCCTCATTGTGGTACGAGCAGTATTTGTTGTTGTCACGCTTGGAGGGGTCTCTGGTTGTTTTGGTGGCCACTTCAGATCTTCCCAGCTTTTCATGGAGTTTAGTACGTCCGACGTGCTAGGATTGAGGGGTGTCATGGCTCTGGACCTAACGTAGTTGGATGTTTTCTCTTGCCTGGATCGGCTAGGGTCTGACCTGTTGTCACTACGCTTCCTCTTGCTCCTTTCTTCATCCTCTCATTTTTCCTTCATTCTTGTCCTTTCGAGCAGAGGGCTTCTTTTCACTTTCGGTTTCCCTCTTTACGGTCCTCAACTCCTCTAAGGTAATGTGCTTCTGGGTGCTCTTGAGGAGCTCCGTCAAGTCTAAAGGGTGTTCCAAGGTGAGCTCTTCGTAGAGCTTTCCCTCCTTTAGGCTCGCGGTGAAAGCTGTCACGGCTGTGTCGACGCTGCAACCGTCAATGAGTGTCAGCTCGTTGTTGAAGCGCGTGACATACTCTCTGAGCGTCTAATCGGATCTCTATTTTAGAGAAAGTATGTAATGTGGGCCTTTTCGAAAATGCTGACTCCCAATGAAACTCGTCAGGAACTCTTTTACCAGCGTCTTGAAGGAGTCGATCGACCTCGGCGAGAAGCTGTGGAACCATGTTAGTGCTGACTTCTTCAAACTAGTGGGAAAAGTCCTTCACATCATCGACTCAGATCCTTCTTTGAGGGCCATTACATGCTGGTAATGGCGCAAGTGGTCGAATGGGTCAGTGGTTCCGTCGTAGAAGTCGAGTTTTGGAGGAGTGAACTTCTTCGGAAGGGCCTCATTCATAATACAGCACGTTTAGGTCATGTGCCCATCTGCGAAGGGGGTTTTGAGGGTCGAGCCTCTCTGCCCTACGGTCGACTCCACGTTAACCGCGCAACCTCCTCTAGTCCAATGAGAACTAGTGGGGGCTTGACTCTTCTGTGCTTGCTCTTTTTCGTCCTCCGGAGATGGAGGCTTGTGTTGTTCCTGATTTCTATTAACAGGTGGAGAGTTTTGTCGTGTGAGAGCCTCCACCACTTTGATGATCTGCTGTATTTTAGATGACAACATATCTATCATGGGGTCTGTCGTTGCTGTTGTTGGCGCGGGGGTGTGAGTCTGCTGCCCGTGCATAACCGAAACCGCTGAAAGTGGTGGTAGAGCGCCAGCATGAGTATTTGAGGTGTCCCTTTGTTCTCCATTGTTGCGTGATCTAGTGAAAGGTTAGGAACTTTGTCGTCCCCACGAACGATGCCAAACTGATGCAATACTTTTCTGCTCCCTGATTTGACCTAGTCCCGTTGACCTGCACAAGTAACGAACATGAGCCACATGCCACTGTTGTGGTGGCCGATGGCACTCTGATGCTAAAGACAGACAGGGATCTGAAGAAGGTGTAATGTTGTAAACAGGGAATTTGTAGTGTACCTTAGCTTACGAACCTCATGTCTTATTTATAGTGCAGGAGTCCTAGTTCTACCAGGCCATCAACAGCGTAGTTTAGGAACGAGATATTTGTGGAGATCCTTCTCTAATTAGAAGTCGTGTTGTAGAAGGGAACTTCTCTATTAGCCCTGTGCTCCTAGATACGCGGGAGATAGTTCCTTATCTGAGTGTAATCCACAAGAGGATGTTTCCCATTGTGATATGTATTCTAGTATTTGCTTCATAGTCGAAAGCGGAGGGTTGCTTTAATTGCCTGTCCAAGTTGATCCTCGAGATACTTGCATTAATAGGGCTTATGTGTAATGAGGATAGCTGTGAGACGTGTGGGCTTAGCAAGCTGTAAGAGTTTGGGTCTATTTGGCGGACTGCATTAGGCGGGCTTATAATCGTTTGGGCCAGATCAGTGTTGGGCTGACGCTGGGGCCTGTAATTCCTCGAGATCATATTGACATGTGTATGGCTCAGGGATGCGACCGTTTTAGTGTATCATCGACTAGTAAGGTATAGTTTTGCATAGACTTATAAATATTTGCATAACATAACACATATATCTTCGTGGGATAATTTATATGAATTTATTCCTGTGATTTATCTAAGCATTTCCACGTAATGGGTTATGCAGATTCGGATAATCTATTTGACCCTCATAAAGGTTGCTCACAGGTAGATTATGTATTTATGAGTTGCAATACAGCTATTACTTGGAGTCTATTACAAAAACTTATTGATTAGTCGACTATAAAATATGACAACGATGTTGCATGTATTGATCAAATACGAGAAGGCTTCCTCAACGGAGAATGAATGAAACATAATTTTTCTACCTACACGAGCTTCAGAACGAATAGATTGAGTATAGTGACAACCTTGCAGATATCTTCACTAATGCATTGTCTACATCAATGTCCTAGAAATTGGTTTACAATGTTACTATGTGTAAACTTAGTCAACAGTTGTGCTTAATAAGAGGGAGTATCTGGAAGTATACCACCCGAGGAGCATCCAAAAGGATCTACAAGAGCATCTAGAAATATATTCGTGACAGTATCTTGAAGTATATATTCTTGAAAGTATCCTGAAGTATACTATATTTGGACAAACTGTACTTTTTTTTCCTTCAACGCAGTTTTATCCCATTGGGTTTTCCCGTCAAGGTTTTAATGAGGCAGCAACATCTAAAAGTATGCCCTTGAGATAGTATCCAGAAGTATACTTCGAGATCATATAGAAGTGTGTTATTTTTTATTTATGTGCGTTATACTCTTTTTCCTTCGACATGGTTTTATCCCACTGGATTTTCCTGTCAAGGTTTTAACGAGGCAACATCCTGAAGTATGCAAATTGGTGGCTGTACTATTTTTACTTTAACATGGTTTTATCCCACTAAGTTTTTCTATCAAGGTTTTAACTAGACAACATTATGCACACCTTTCATATTCCTTAAGAATGTTGTACTCTTTATTTCATTCAAAATTTTTTTATTGGGTTTTAATGAGGCAACATGTGGTGAACATCCAAGGGGGAGTATTGTAGAGAACTTAAAAAAGTTGTAGAAGAATGTAGAATTTTGATGGATGTTCACCTAGCATGAGGTGTCAATTTTGCTTTACATGTGTCACCCATGTATTAAGTTAATTTTGCCTATAAATAGGCTTCCTTAAGTTCACATGTATGTGAGGTGATACATATAGATTTGGTGTAAAGAAAGATACAGAGAATGAATGAATTAGAGAGAATATTGATTCAATATGAAGTGGAGGATTGACCATACATTACCTTTTGTTTATTACAACAAAAAGTATATACACATCCAATGCCAAGGAGGTGTGTCACTCACGATCTTTCTCCAATCAAACATACAGGAGGAGAATTGGGTGTCTCTGAATTTTTTTTTTTTAATTTTATTAGCTTCAACAACTCATTGTTATTTCTTCAAATAGATTTCTTTAACACCAGATACATGGAATCTATTTGAAGAAATTGGGTGTCCAATTAATGGTTCTGGTGTTGAAAGAAATATATTTGAAGAAATAACAATGAGCTGTGGAAGCTAATAAAATTATTAAAAAAAAAAACTCTTGGGATCAAGTTTTTCAAATTGTATATTGTAATGTGTATCAATTTTTTGTTAAGGCGTCTATGTAGTTAAATCATTAATCAGACCCTCATCAGTTAAGAAGCAATATCAAATTATTCGGAATTAATTGACCTATACTTTATATACATATTTTCTTTATCCTTCTAAAGTGTATGTTCACTACAAGAAAAAATAATTTAATGTGTATTGAAGTAGTTGACAACACTAGTCACAATTTAAGGCAAATTACAACAAAATTAAGAATTCAATATTAGATACTCCATATTCTTTAGTTTTGCTTGTTATTCCTTTCGTCGTTCTTTTCTCTTCTCTTCATATATATTTATTTTTCTCTAGCCTCATCACATACTGTATGGGTGAGTATTGGTGAGGTGTAGGCAATAAATAAATAAACAAAATAAAAACCTTCATTAAAGTTCATGTATAAGATAAGAAAAAGCTACATTAAAGCTCATACTGTGATTACAAATTTACAATACATCATTCAAGCACAAGCACATACTTGGGTGATTGGTATGTATTCCAAAATTTCTTAGTTTGTCTATGAAAATTTAAAACACTTAAACACTACCATGTATACCCAAACCTAATAGGTATATACAATAATGTTGCATCATCAAACCAAATAAGAGTACCACAATAAGTATACTAAAATGCAAATCCTAACCTTAAATGTGCAAGCTATCATCATTCATCATCTCAGATTCTCAATCTAGAAGATATGAAATTTTTAACAGACCAATTTGATATGGCCTTGAGAGTGCCTCACGACACTTACAATTATGTTGAAAATGAGGCACATTTTTGTTATCAGTAACTATTGTCACAAGGCATGTATCAATGTGTGGCGTGAATCATAACGGTCAATATGCATATCATAATGATTGATACAAACATACAGTAAAAAAAGTGATACGGGGGTACAATACATATCGAAAAGCCAGAATACCCTAATCATATGTGCTAATGAAATTGATTGGGGTTCTTAAAAATGGAGATTTCACACTTCCTACATATATATCTATTACACATAAATATATTGGGGGCTTATATAGGAGCATATATGTGGTTTTTAATTCAAAGGGTGATAGAATATGCAAGTTCACCAGCTCTATCAGAATTAACAATTGGATGAATGTGTAAAAATCAATGATGAAATTACAGACTAATCGATGAGAAGATGTATTCATCAATGATTATCCGGAACAATTGCAGCTGCTCAGAACACAGTCTTTGAAAATCAGGGTTGGGCAAGAATGGTTGACTTGAACAAGACATTTGTAAGGGCGCGCATGTGGTATTGGTGGTGGTGCGATGGTTGGTGATAGGGGATTTTGGGGGAAATGCCCGAGAGAAACATGGTGAATTTATTTGAGTGAATACTGAAGATAGGGGTGGGCATCCACTTTCTATTCCATCCTGATTTAGAGTGGGACTAGTGTATTTCTCGTGTCGTTGGCATGATAGAAGGTGGGCCATGACAATAGGTAAAACTTGATTAAAATTTTAAACAATTAAAAAAAACACATGTTAAAACCGCCACAATTAATCTTCCCAAAACTTAGATTTTTCAAAATATAAAGATAATTGTCTTTGCTTGAATGTGTCTTAATATAAAAAATAATTACCAGGTGAATGCATCAAATTAAAAAATGCATACGGGTGAAATGCATATTTAAAACTTTAAGCGTTTGTATTAATGATTGGTTTTAAAACATTAAACATTTGTATTAGTAATTGGTTTCATTGGAAAGATATTCAAAAATGCATTTCAACCATTCCAAGTTTACTAAAGTCCAAAAACTAAGTAGATAGTTATGCCGATTTTCATCTAAAAAACCACAAATTTTCTCTCTCCGCCACATACATTCTACAAACTTTTTCACCTTTTTGTTCATTTCATTTGCTCTTCTACTTGTAACTTATTTACAAACATGTCATTGTTGATGATAAATCTCCACTATCAACATCTTTCGCAACTTTTAATCCTAATTGTCTTTTATCTCCAACCTCAAACACCATTCTGATTTATTATATAGACTAGGGTATTTTCCGTGTCGTTGGCACTATAAAGAGTGAGTGGCAAACATTGAGAGTAGGCTCTCCATAAACATTTCCCCAAAATATGGAGTTGGGGGTCTTTGGTTGAATGTACCTTATAACATGAAATGCATTAAACATTTTTTTTAAATGCATATGGCGTAAAATAAATATTTTAAAGTTTTAAGCGTATGTAACGATCATTGGTGTCATTAGAAAGATATTCAAAAAATGCAATTCTACATTATCAAGTATGCCAAAATTCTATAAAAACGAATGTTGTTATGACAATTTTCATTTTGAGCAAAACGATAACATGACCATTTTCTCCCCGCCACATGTACATTCCACATAGTTTACTTCAATCTTTTGGACATTTTTTTGTCCTTCTATATGTAAAACACCATTCTAATTTGTAAGATGGACCAATGTGTCTCCTGTGTCATTGACACGATATGGTAATTTAAATATAGTAATTGAAAGCGGGATAGATGAAAGAGTGTAAGTGAGCTTAAGAGAAATTGAAAGATGATAAATTGAAAGAGTGTAAGAGATATTGAAATATGAAAAATTGTATAAGATCGTTAAATCTTTATGTATGGGTAAATTCCAATCGTCTTTTATCTCCAATCCTAAACACTATTCTGATTTATAATATAGACTAGGGTATTCCTCATGCCTTTGACACTTAAATTCAATCTGAGCCTTTAGATGTGTGATGATTAGATTTGGTTGGGGCATAAAAGTTATAAAATTTCATTCTCCAACCTTCCAAAACTTTGATTTTCCAAGTTATGGTGTTCATGGTCTTTGCTTGAATGTATTTTAATATTGAAAATACTTACGACGCGGAGTGCATTAGATTGTGAGTATTTGTTTTTTGGAAAAATGCATACAGAGTGAAATGCATATTTAAAACTTTAAGTGTAACAATAATGCATATGTAAAACTCTAAGTGTTTGTATTAATGATTGGTTTCATTTGTAAGATCTTCAAAAGGACATTTCAATTATACCAAGTTTACTAAAATCCGATAACTAATTAGATAGTTATGATGATTTGCATTTTTAAAAAAAAACACAAAATTTTTATCTCTCTGCCACATATACATTCCACCAACTTTTTCACATTTTTGTTCATTTTTTCTTTGCTCTGTTACTTGCAACATATTTACAAACATGTCATTGTTGATAATTAATCTCCACCATCAACATCTTCCCCAACTTTCAATCTTGACTGTCTTTTATCTCCAACTTCAAACACCATTCTGATTTGTAAGATATATATTGAAAAGATCTTCAAAAATGCATTTCAACCATACCAAGTTTACTAAAGTCTAAGAACTAAGTAGATGGTTATGTCGATTTTCATCTAAAAAATCACAAATTTTCTCTCTCCACCACATACATTCTACAAACTTTTTCACTTTTTTGTTCATTTCCTTTGCCCTTCTACTTGCTACTTATTTACAAACATGTCATTATTGATGATAAATTTCCACTATCAACATCTTCTGCAACTTTCATTCATAACCGTCTTTTATCTCCAACCTCAAACACCATTTTGATTTATTATATAGACTAGCGTATTTTTCGTGTCGTTGGCACTATATAAAGTGAGTGGAAAAACACTGAGAGTTGGCTCTCCATAAAAATTTCCCCAAAATATGGAGTTGGGGGTCTTTGGTTGAATGTACCTTACAACTTGAAATGCATTAGACATTTTTTTTTAAATGCATACGACGTAAAATATATATTTTAAGAGTTTTAAGCGTTTGCATTGATCATCGATGTCATTAGAAGATCTTCAAAAATGCAATTCTATGGTACCAAGTTTGCCAAAATTTGATAAAAACGAACGTTGTTATGACAATTTTCATTTTGAGCAAAAAGATAACACAACGTTTTCTCTCCCCACCACATGTACATTCCACATAGTTTATTCAACCTTTTGGTCATTGTTTTTTGCCCTTCTATATGTTTCACATTTACAAATATATTATTATAGAGATATAATCTCAACCATCAACATATTTACCAACTTTTAATCTTAGTCGTCTTTTATCTTCAAGTCCTTATGAATAGTAAAACACAATTATGATTTGTAAGATAAATTAGTGTCTCCCGTGCCATTGGCACGATATGGTAATTGAAAGATAGTAATTGAAAGCGGGAGAGATGAAAGAGTGTAAGTCAGGCTTAAGAGAAATTGAAAGATGATAAATTGAACGAGTGTAAGAGATATTGAAATATGAGAAATTGCATAGGATCGTTAGATCTTTATGTTTGGGTAAATCTCAACCCCAAACGCCATTCTGATTTGTAATATAGATAGGATGATATTTTCAATCTGGTCCATCTCGCCCCGTCTCGAAGTTGAATTTTTAATACTTAGATTACAAAAGAAATTCCTACACATTATGCAAGGCGCAATCATAAACATATAGGTTATTTCCTGAATCTCAATCAACAACTTCAAATGCATAGTTATAAACACTTGAAATCACATTTATTAATGTGATCTTATTAGCTTTCTTTTCAAACATAGGTTTAGTAAAATCGTAAGCTAACTCAACTAATATTTCTATTAACAACACATATGACACTGACCGAGGCAATCTCTTAAAGAGGTAGGGTACTGATCCTAATGGTCAGTTCTTGCACAGAACTTATATAAGATTAAATATAGTCACAAAATTGATTTCCAAACTCTTTTCATGCACCATAATATGTAGGAATTTCTTTATTTATTTTGGAGTAAAGGTCGGTGATGGAAACAAATTTTGCCTATTTTTTGTTTTTATTGTATTGGTTGTGATCTTCATTAAATTTTTCCATGGAACGTGTTATATTATTATGCAAACATCATTGGTTGTATAATGAAGTAGTATTCCAGCAGGCCATGTGCTTTTGAACTGTGTGTTTGGTTGTATAATGTGTTTAGAAATTCCCATTAACCCAAATGAAATCAAACCAAAACTATGATTGCATACTCTACTTTTATTATTTCTTCTGAAACCAAAAGAAAGTTATTAATTAGATATTCATTATTTACTGATTTTTTTCTGAGGAAAGGAGAGCGAACAAAAAATATCCATTGAATAAAAAAAATTGTCTACTTATTAAGGGACAAAGTTTCCGAGAGAAAACGTCGAAAGAACAAATGATAGTAACTTAGTTTAACCACTTAGAAGTCGAATCAAATATACCATTTATTGGCTCTTCTAACCAAAATTCACGAATTGTAAGATAATAAATAGTTATTTGCCTATTGATCTTGTCTCGTCCCGAACCCATGAGGAGGTCGGGATGAGGTCTATCCTATCCCGATCCCGAATGAACGGGATAAAATAGGGATGTGGTCCACCCCATCCCGTGCCCACCACCCCTAAGTGAGGGTGGATTACTTCACATTTTCGTGAGCTTTTTGTGGAAAGATTGAAATTTTAATCAAACATGCGAAAATTGGCAGCACAATTAATAAATGGGTCGCTTTTCGGTTTTAACTTATGCCGCAACCCGTTCCACACACATCTCGATTTTATTAAGGAACATTCGTTTATAAGGGAGAAATAGTGTACTAATTTAGGAGCCAAATAGTTTTCATTTGCTTGAAAGGCTTACAAGGGACAAAAAATGATTTTGTGTGCTAGTATAGGAGCTAGTTAGTTTTCATTTGCTTAGAAGTTTTTTTGTTTGACCTCCATTTGAAAGTCTAAGGGCTTTTTTACGATGACCTCAAAACATAATCATAATTAGTACCGCCCCCACCTCTATTTGTTCAAAATGAAGTTCGCACCCCCATTTTCATTCTTTTTAGTCCGTCGTTAAACAATAACGGTCAAATAGTGTTATCACATGACTAGGTTATGTGCATCCGTTTCAGACAAAATTACCCTGCTCATGTGGGCTATCCTCAAGTAATTTAGCAAACCTTATGTTTCGTCCTAAAACCCATTATGCCATCACCAATACGGTCGCCTCTGCAATAGCCACTCCTCCCTTAGACGAACTCTCTAAGATCAAGTCCATCAATGACATTAACACCAAGATCATCGGCAGATAATGACTTTAGTAGCAGAAGCATACAAGGAAGAATGATACAAAAAAGATTTATAGTTGTATGGATTGATTTTCTCAAAATTAGGGTTTTGGCCTTTAGGCTTGAATGAAAAAGAAATGTGTACAAGTCTGAAGTGTTGGAGAGAGTTTGTGGCAAGGATACACGGACTCGGATACACATGTCGTGTCGGACATGGATACGACACGACGACTCGGCAATTTTCAAAAAAATAGGACTTGGTGACTCGGCGACACGGTCAATTTTTTTTTTTTTTTTGTATATTTTTTTGTAACTCATATGAAATAAAGAATAATAGTGAACAATCCAAACATATCAATAAAACATCCATTCATTCAAAATTTCAAATGCATCATAAAGTCAAGTCATACTCATAAAGCATAAGCAACATAATTTCATTAATTTGAGAATGTAAATTGATAATTTCATTAACTCACCAGCTAGGCAGCTACGTCTCTTCATCAACTAGCGGATCAACTGCCACATTCCCTTCATTCAACATCCCAGCCTCTAGCTTAGGTTCATCAAGTGAAAGACTGGCAATCTCAACCATGCCAGCAACATCCAAATTCAACGAATCAATAATATCTCCTCCGATATCCCACATCCTTGTCTCATTTTTTTTGTACTCTTGTTTTCTTCTTGACAAAAGACGGAGGTTGGAGTGCACATACACCAAATCTTCAACTCGTTGTGGGGTCTGTGGGGTCATTTGGTTCCTTTTCAATGAGTGGATGTTGTTATACGTGCTCCAATTCCTCTCACAACACGAGGAAGAACAAGGTTGCCCAAGTAACTTCAAAGCTATAGTCTGGAGTAATGGTGTAGAAGCACCATGAGAAATCCACCACACATCAGGTTCTAGGTATGCTCTATTATGTAGAGAATCACTTTCTGCATACTGTCCCAAACTCGCTGAAAACTTAGCATACTCTGTAATAACCAATCTTCTTTCCTCAATATTAGGAAAGCATATCTTGAAACACTTATCCCTCTCCTTTAAAATCTCAAAATCTCTGTATGGCGAAACACGATTAGGAGCCCCTTCAAGCCATTCTCTGCTATAATACCTATATATAAGCAATGACAATCACAAATTAATATATAAACATAAGTGCATAACACATAAATTCTAGACTTATAATCAAGACTCAAGACTAAGTAGAATGAAAAGTTAAAAACAATGTAATTAATTACCTCGGATTCAAGGAATGTGCTAAGCAATGCAGTGGTGTGTTGCTTTTCTCCCATCGATCTACCAGTATATGATGCACCACTGAAAAAAATTATGAATCCTCACTATCTGCCTTTCCTTCATGACGGTAAATAACTTGCTTCACTTTCTCAATCATAACATCCCACATCTCATACACCAAGTGAAGACAAGGCTCATCTGTATTAGCCCTCCGCAACATTGAATAAACAGGCTCTGTGAAACGAAGTACGTAGTCCACTTTGTCCCACCACAAGTCATCCAATAATTTTCCTTTCACAAACCGTGCTTTCTCACAACATCATCTTCCCTATAGGAATTCCACTGATCACCAATCACCATACTCTAGAGGCTACTTTTAATGTCTTTCAACCTCTTGAGCATAATTATGCTTGAAGCAAAGCGTGTCTCTGCTATGGAAAACAACTTCAAGCTTGAGTGTTCATTAAACATGTGCAACCTCATGGAATGGTTCATGATAAAGTTCTTGATCAGCACCTCATCCCCAACAACATCTATAATCCAACTACACAGACTGTAGGCATTTTCATTTGCAGGCGTGTTCTATGGAGCACTATGTTCTTCAAGGCAAGATTGAGAATGTTGACTACACAAGGTGTCCAAAACACCTCAGGATACTAGCTCTCAACAAGTAAACCTGCAGCCTTGCAAACTGGAGCATTGTCGGTTATGACTTGAACCACATTACTTGGCCCAACCTCACGTCCGACTTCCTTGATCAAACCAGCAATGAACTTGTCTTTGTACTCCCTATCACAAGTCACAACCTTCAAGAACATTGGAACGCCCTCATTAATCACTATGAAATTAATGAGAGATCTCCTTTGGGCATCGGTCCACCCATCACAAACAATGGTTGCTCTTTTGGTAACCCATGTGAACCTTGTTGCCTCCAACAACCTCTGAATGTTGCCCCTTTCATTTTGAAGCAATGCCGTCTTCAATGCATTATACCCACGGGTCTTGTAACCACTAATGGACTTTGCTTTATTCATTGAATAGGTGAAAGTCTCCTGAAAATACGAATTCTTTGCAAGGTTGAATGACAATGCAGCTGAGTAGAACATCCTTGCAATCAAAGCATCCAACTCTTGACGCTCACTCATATTGAAAGCATTTGCAATAGGATTATTAGCGGCTCTCATCTTCCTTGGATCAACCCGGGTGCGGGTGACTACTTGAGCCCACTGAAGGAGGTAAAGGAACACTTTGCATCTTTGAACTTCCTGCTCTCAATGCAGCATCTTCAACAAGTTGTTGCACCTCTCTAAGTTGTTGAAGGGAGATTTTGGCACAAATAGCTATCCCACAGTCTGCTATCTTCCAACAAGTGGTCCTTCAATCTAGTATGGGATCTCGTATGCTCTTTCTGACAAAAGTTACACCGCCATCTAAGATTTCCCCCACCTTCATCTGGTTATCTTATTACCGTCACATGCCTCCAAAGATCTTTTCCAGTCACTTGGCCTAAAAGAAACATTAAGAGACAAAAAAATATGTTGTATTAGTATAATCTAATCTACAAAACTCATTCACTGGAAGCTTTAACAATACTGAAAAACTCATTCACTAATTGAAAAACTAATTCACATATTGAAAAATGATTCATGTATTAGTATTGCAAAGAATGTTGGAAGAACACACATATTCATGTAATATTCTATAGGTGTTGAAATTTTCTACAAGTGTTGAAAGAATGTTGAAATATTCTACAGGGGAGACAAAGATAAAAAATTAAAAAAATAATCAAAAAAAAATTGAATATCAGAGATCAGAGACATATTCTCAAGGGCCTATTGTTGGAAGAACACACATATTCTCAAAGATCAGAGACAGTGAGTCTCATATTCATGAAATCAGAATATGGAAGAACACACAACAGAGATGAAATCAGTTGAAATACTCATTTCATGAAATCAGAGACAGTAAGTCTCTCTTTTCCACATGAACACACAACAGAATGAAGCATAGGAAAAAATCGCAGGAAAAAAAATGAAAGAAGAAAAGGTTATCTGCTGAGGACGACATCATTATCCTTCCTGCAAGCTCCTCTCTTTCTAGCTCCATCCAGCAAGCGAGCTTCTCTCTGGCTCGATATATCTTTCTTTTTGGCTCGATCACTCTTTCTTTCTCTCAGTCAGTCGATCAATCGATCTGTGGCTCGATGAGTTTATCTTCCTCTGTGAGTTCTCTTGTCTCCTTTTCTCTGCTCTGATGAAGATTCTAGGGTTAGGTTTTTTTTGTTGAAAAATGGTTAGATTTGGACTTAGGATCGAGGGAGGAGAAAGAGATGCTATTTGCACCCATTTTCTCTGGATATTTGCAACCACGTGTCTAGACCGTGTCTAAGATGAATCGGCATCAGTCAACAAATTTTGACCGTTGACCACGACGGACACGTATTTGACACTTGATACAAGGGATTTTCGGAGAGTCGGTGCATTATTGGTTGGTGGTAGTAGAAGCTCCTTGAGAGGCATTGAAATAGAAGATAATTGAAGAGAACCCATTTAAGGTCTTGATTCCATGGAAACCACTCATCTCTTACTAGTTCACTTTGGTCCACCATAAACACAATGTTTTGCAACTGATCAACCATTGCAAGTCTGCAACCTCCACCTCATTAACAAAGTGGGTTGATGGAATCTTGTTAAAGCCCATTTATCTTTCCCTATTATTTTAGCTACTACCACAATTTCAAATGACACTGCAAACACCACCAAAGAGAGATCAACTACTAAAATGGAGCTTGCCTCTTGAGCATAGAACCTGATACGCTGGGTTGGTAATAGGATGCCTAAAATTCTTATGGTCATAGAATTCTTCTCAGGCTACGAGACTCGAATAAAGAAAAAGTGTCACGAAATTTTTTTTTTTTAGGTAGAATTCTCTTTTGGAGAAGAACCAAGTAAGAGGAAAAAAAAAGGCCCTTGCTAAATAACACCACCAATTCCATTTAAAGACACCACCATTCACCATTTTTATCTGTTGAAGGACACCACGACTATATAAACAAAATAACCCTAGCCCCTCTTCTTTCCCTTTCTTCTTCATCAAACACCATTGCCACCTCTCCTCGTCCTCGTCCTCCCCTTCACCATCACCTCGTCACCGCCACCTCTCTATCTTCTTCTTCTTTTTCTTTTTCAATCACTACTACCACCACACCACACACCACACACCACACACCACACACCACACACCACAAACCGCACTGCCACCGCCTCCTCCTTCTCATCCCTTCCTCTTATTCTTCTTCTTCTTCAATCACCACCACGCCACTGCCACCTCTCCTCCTCTTCATCCTCCCTTCTTCTTATTTTTCTTTTCCATCAATCAATACTACCACCTCTCATCCCACCTCCTCCCATCTTCTTTTTTTTCTCTTCAGCAGGTGGTGGTGTCCTTCAGAAAGTAAGTGGTTGATGGTGTCCTTCAACAAAATGATGGTATTATTTAGCAGGGGCAAAAATTGCATTCACAAGCCATAATAAGGTAATTTTTTTCTATAGGGGGTGCACGTGCATTGACTAATTGACAAATATTTTAGTCTTTGATGTCTGACCAACTGGGAAGTAAATATTTTTTTAGGGGGGTGGGGGTGCAAACTTCGTTTTGAACAAATAAGGAGGTAGTACTGATTATTATATTTTGGGGCGCATTGTCAAAAAATTCAAAATTTAAGGAAACTTACGAATTAACAGCTGAAATAACAAGTTAAGGTGTCAGCTCATTTTAACATGCACTCATTGAGGTGTGCGTTAATTTAATCTATTTTAGCTTTTGAGGAATTGTGTGGATTCATCGTAAATAAAACTTTTTAATTGGACAAATGCATTCTACTCTTTAAATGTTATCCAAGTCATGAAGAACATCCATGTCTCTAGCATTTCATTCTTTGGAAAATTTCGGGCTGTCCAATCAACATCATTCAATAATGAATCATTTTTCACATTCAACAATGGTATCTTTTTTTTTTTTTGACGTGAGGAGATAAAAAGATAGATGAGTCCATTCTAAAACTTACTCATTTGAGCACTTTTATTTGTCTTCTGAATCAGAAATTCTAAATGGCGAGGAAAACAACGAGGGGAGGGAGGTGGAGGAGGGGGGACCGTTCACCCCCCTCAGGATGCGCGGGCAAAAAATGATGACACGCATCCCAAGGGGGGTGAACGGTCCCCCCTCCACCTCCCTCCCCTTGCTGTTTTCCTCACTCGTTTCCTCGCCATGTAGAATCACTCCTTCTGAATTGATGTGCTAAAAAGATGGTAGCAAGCATCGGGATATACCTCCTATTGAAATTTCAGCTCATTTAACTGTTGATGCAGTAAGAGAACCGATATACTTGCATTAGAGAGTTGCTAAGCTTCCAAACCACTTTATTTTATCTTGAGCTTGAAGTTTCCAACATCCATTGAATGAGGGAGTGAATGTAAAAACATAGTGTCTCTAATATGACAATTGAGCGTTCTTATAAGAAATAAATTAGAGTTTAATGCCTTAACTCATCTTTGTTGTTTAGTGGGTCTCGAGCTCTATTATGAGTTTCAAATTGACCTTGCAAGGCCGTGGATTGTAGTTTTGGGACTGAAGTTTATGTTAGAGTGAGTTTTTACACTGATTCGTGGAGAATATAGTAAAAAAAGCTCATGACGTGCTTTCACCCTTCCACCAAGAAAATAACCAATTGAAGCTAATCAGATTATGATTTAGGTGAACCTTGTTATATTGATATTTGTGTTCGATTTGCTTTATTTTCCCCATGTTTTTATTATGACCCTTTTACACTTGTTTGAATGAGTTGATTCCTTCAATTGAATCTTCTTACTCGTATTAAAGTTGTAGAAGAGGTGAACGGTGTAGATGAAGGCGATAACAGAAGCAATAAGAATGAAAGCAAATCAGTGATGACGGTTCCGACTCCAATCAACGACATGTGGATGCTTGGATTCAAGCTCATTTACAAAAAAATAGTACAATGAAGCCTTCGTAGATCAAACAGGTTGAGGAAGGCACGAAAATCCCAGGTTTATGGCTATTGTGACTCAACCAACCCCACAAAAAAGGTAAGTTTAATTAATCTCAAATGTGGGCCCATGGAAGATATCTTTTTGCGAAATTATTCTACTAATGGAGCATGTTGAGCTATAGTTGTTAGCTTGTTTGTCGATTTGTTGAGGGTTTGTTGAATATATGTTCTCAATTCCATTGATGGTTGATGTTAACATAATTATTACATAATATACCTCCTAATTTATATTTGTTAGTGTTTCGAATAGTATATTTTAGTTTAATTATTTTATTTTTGTATTTTTGTAAGATTTGGAGTTTAAATGACAAAAATGCATTAGCGTGGCGAATTTGGAAATTCATAGACAAATTGATGAAGTGGAGCAGGAGACACTCAAGCCAAAGATTAAGGGGGTGGTATTCAATTACGAATTTTAATGGATTGTGAAGGATTTTAAAATCCATTAAAATAAATGGGTATTCAATTAAGGATTTAAAATAATACATGTAAATCTAGGGGTATTCAAATACCGATTTTAAAGGATTGTTTTAAAATCCATCAAAATCAAAGGGTATTCAATTCATGTTTTTCAAAAGTCCACCAAAATCAGGGGGTATTCAAGAGGTAGTGGATTTTAATGGATTTGTTAAAGTTGTGAATTTTGAAGGATTTGTGAGTGGAAAGTATATATAACAAGAGTTATTCCAAATCTAACCTTCCCCCCTCATATTTCAATGGATTTGTATTGGCTATTGTTAAATAACACCACCATTTCCGCTGAAGGACGCCACCATCCCATTTTTTTTTATCTGCTGAAAGACACCACCACCTTCCCTTCTCTTCCTCTTCACAGGAGCAGCGCCACCTCGCCCCACAACTTCCGATCACACCACCATGCCCTACCACCGTTGGCTGCACCACTACCCGTACTTCCTCTTCTCTTTTGTTTTTGTTTTTGTTTTTGTTTTTGTTTTTTGTTATTATTATTTTTTCTTTTTCACATTCTCTTCCTCTTATTTTCTCTTCTTCTTGTCCTCTCTTCATCTTTGTTTTTTTTTTCTTCTTATTCTACTTTTCTCTTTGTTTTTTTTTTTTTTTTTTTTTCTCATCTCTTCTTCTTTTCCCATTTTATTTCTTCTTCGCTCTTCCAGAGGTTCCTGGGAGTAGAGGTTCCCCACTTGCCAAGACCTTCGCAAGGGCAAAAAGAAGAAGAAAAAAAAATAGGAGAAAAAGAAAAAGAAAACATAGAGAAAAAAAGTGGAGGAGGACGAGAAAAGGAAGAAGAAAAAAAAAAGAATAGAGAAGAAGAAGATGCGAAGGGGAGGAAGTTGAGAACAAGAAGATGAAAATGGGTGGAGGTGGGATGAGAGGTGGCGGTGGTGATTGATGGAGAAAAAGAAGAATAAGAGGGGGGAAGAGGAGGAGAGGTGGCGGTAGCGTGGTGGTGGTGGTGATTGAAAAAGAAGAAGGGAGGAAACGTGGCGGTGGTGGGGATAACAATTTGAAGTAAAATAGTTATTTGTATTACTTTTGGACCATCTTCAATGTATTTGATTTTTTTTTTTAATTTGAAGTAAAATTCTCGTAACATACAAACAATTGTTTAATTGATGTTTTATGATTTGTATTGGCATGGATAACAATGTAGGTGATGTTCTTTTATTGTTTCATATGACTAATAACACATTTATAAAAATTCATTGAATTTATAAGAATCCATAGAAATCCATAACAAACCTTTATAAAATCTACAAAATCCAATCATTTAAAATCCATCAAAATCCACTAGATTTTGTAAAATCATTTTACACCTTTTAAAATCCACGAGATTTAAAATTCTTCATAGTCCATTCAAATCCCGAATTTTATACCCCCACCTAAGAGAACCAAAGAAAAAAATAAAGGAAATTAGTTTTGAATTTTGGTGGAATGAAAGAGTAATATGGATGAACATAGTCAAACCCACCTTTCCTGTTATATTTGGTTTCCAATTATATTTTGGTTTTCAATTATATTTGGTTTCCAATTTGTATTTGATTTCCAATTATATTTTGGTTTCCAATTATATTTTGGTTTACAATTATATTTGGTTTCCTTTTGTATTTGGTTTCTAATTTATATTTGGTTTCCAATTGTATTAGTTTTCCAATTTATATTTGGTTTCCAATTTATATTTGGTTCCAAATTTGTTTTTGGTTTCCAATTATATTTGGTTTAAAATTTGTATTTGGTTTCCAATTGGGTTTCCAATAAGGAGTTGTTTCTTTCTACCATAAATACAGCAACACAAAGGGAAGAGAGACACACAACGCATCAACAGCCGAGTACGCATCGCTAATCCACCACGCGCTGCCATGAAGCTCCACACTGCTATTGCTGTCATCACCTTCACCATGTGTCACAAAACTCCACGCAAGGCAAAGAGATGAACTCTTAGATGTAACGCACTTAATTGGTATTTGATTCGTTTTAGGCTTTCACGATGAATAATGGTGTTTATGATTTTCACTTTTATTTAATATAGGAGTTTATGTTCTTTTAGTGACAAAGATTTCATCAACTTCTTCGTAGATTATTATTCCGGTGGTTGTCTTTTTCTTCTCCATATAAGCTTAGTCACGCTTTTCTTATGTGTGAAATTTTTAAGGATCAATTGATTCCAGTAGGTTAATTATATGTGATCGTCTTTTATTACGTTATTGTCTCCGGATATATCATAAATTTAGGATATCACATATGACCAACCGTTTTGCTTTCTAGAAAAAGTGAAATCTAAAATCCATTTACATTAGAATATATTGGTGCATTAAAGACTATTTTTCGATTATGTTGTTTGAGATGTGAAACACGTAATCGAGTCATCATAGCGAATCAATAATAGTTGGCGCGTGAAATCTAGGAGGGATTCTTGGAACCTTGTGATTTTTCTAAATTTGATTTTTATTAAACTAAATTCAATTTCATATTTTAAAATTGCTAGAATTTCTTAAATTTAGTTTCGCGTAGTTCTTTTTCCTTGACCTTGTTTTGTAGATCGTTTTTCCTCGTGGGATCGACACCCCAATCTTTACTGCAATTGACCGCGAGTACTGTTTGGGCGTAATCAAATTTTGGCGCTGTTGCCGGGGAACAAGCGTAATTCTACAAGGGAGGTTTCGGGTACTATCTTTATTGCTTATTGTTTTATTTTATTTTATTTTATTTTTAGGTTTTAGGTCCAGTTTATTTATTTTTTTGTATTTTTTTATTTCTAAAAAACAATTGCAAAAAACAAAAAAGGACAACGGGGGAGTGTGAGTTGGAATAGAGACCACTTAGGGTCCCAAATTTAGAACACCCACAAATTCACATTGAAATCAAATTAAGTTCTACTTCTAATTCTAACACCATGAGTAATCACGAAGATGACCATGTTCGGTCGCTAAAGGACTATCTCCACCCCATGCGCACTGCTACTCCATCATGTATCATATTTGCACCAAGTACACCAAAGCTAGATTTTAAGCCGGGTATGATACAATTATTATCCACTTTTCATGGCCTAGAGAGTGAGAATCCTTATGTTCACATTAGGGAATTCGAGGAAGTTGTGGCCACTTTCTACAACAAAGTTGAGGCTGTAGACTCGGTTAGACTAAGTTTTTTTCCTTTTTCTCTTGAGGAAAAAGCGAAGAGTTGGCTATATTCTTTGCGACCAAGGTTTATAGGTTCGTGGGAGGAGATGACCCAAGCATTTTTTAATAAATACTTTCCTCACCACAAAACCAACGGTCTAAAGAGACAGTCTTCTACCTTCACCCAAAAGAATAACGAGACATTATATCAAGCATGGGAGAGGTTCAAGGATCTCTTGAATACATGTCCACACCATGGGTATGAGAGTTGGCGCTTAGTCAGTTATTTTTATGAGGGGCTCACCAGTAGAAAGCGTCAATTTGTTGAGATGATGTGTAATGGAGAGTTTTTGCAAACTGACGAGGCCACTGAGTACCTGAATGACTTGGCTGAAAAGGCTCATACTTGGACTGGTCCAAATGCTACTGAGAGCACGGATAGAACACGCCCAGCTGAAGTCTACCAACTTAGGGAAGATGACAGCCTTAGAGCCCAATTGGATAGAGTGACTAGGGAGCTAGAGGCACTTAAGGTCAAGGATGGTAGGCCCACACATACTGTTGCCAGAGTTGAGCTACAAGACGCCTGTTTTATATGTGGGGGAGTTGAACACTTTGCACAGGATTGCCCAACCTTGACTGAGATGATAAGGGTTTATGAGGAACAATGTAACGCCTTAGGGATGTACAAGAAGCCTTACTCACCATTCTCTAACACTTACAATTCTGGCTGGAGAGATCACCCTAACCTAGGCTGAAGGTCTGAAGCAGACCAACCTACACACTCATAGGCACAATCACCTAGGTCATACCCTGCACCTCCATACAATGCGCAATCTAACAGAAGTTCCTTATCAGACACATTACATGCATTTATAGAGGCACAAGGTAAAACTAATAAAAAATTTGAGGTTGCATTGACATAGTTGGCAGAAAAAACAAGGAGATCAAAAGCCAGATAACCAAGCTGACAAGTTCATTAACAGTACAAGAACGGGGCCAATTTCTGTCACAGCCTCAAGCAAATCCGAAGGGCCAACTTTTGGCACAAACCTCTACTTCAGACTCTCAAAATGTCAAAGAGGTTAATTCCATCACTACTTGGAGTGGTAAGATTTTATATGGATCAAGCTCGTTCACGACTATAGGCACCTCCTCAAGTGCAAAGGAGAGCATCCTTGAGGATGAGCCCAACAGGAACATTCCAGTTCCTTTTCCTCAAGCACTACGACCTATTGAAAAGAAATCGGAAATGCATGGTGAGATTCTAAAACACTTGAAACAAGTTAAAATTAACTTACCTTTGCTGCATGTGATTAAACAGGTACCAACTTATGCGAGGGTCATCAAGGATTTATGTACTATCAAGAGGAAGCATCATGTCAAGAAGACTGCCTTCTTGACAGAACAGGTAAGTTCGGTGATTGAGCAGAGGACACCACCCAAGTACAAAGATCCAGGGTGTCCTACAGTCACCTGCCAGATTGGGACTCATGAGTTCGGCCAAGCCTTGTTGGATCTAGGAGCAAGTGTAAATCTGATGCCATATTCTATTTACTTGCGACTGGGTCTAGCAGATAGTAAACCCACATCCGTGGTACTACAATTGGCCGATAGATCGGTTAAGAAGCCAAGAGGAATAGTCGAGGATGTCTTGCTGCAGATTGATAAGTTTTACTTTCCCGTTGACTTTCTTATTTTAGATACTCATTCTGCGGTTAATATGGAGTCTACAGTTTCGATTATTTTTGGTAGACCTTTTCTTGCCACAGCTAACGCTCTTATCAATTGCAGGAACGATCTAATGAAGCTGTCTTTTGGGAACATGACTCTAGAGGTCAGCATATTCAATATTAGCAAGCAACCACGTGATGATGATGAGTATCATCATACCTACATGATAGACACACTGATATCAGAGGAGGCGCTCCTGAGCGCAGACTCTGAAACCTTAGAGTACTTCCTTTCTATTTCTGATTCTGAGAGTTCACTTTATCCTAACAATGCTTTTGATATTTCTATTGTTTCAGGGTTAAAGGATGACGACAATGGCAACCATGCTTTGAGGAGTTGCCAAAGGAAATACAGAAACCACAACCATGCACCGTGGAAACTCCGAAAGTTGACCAAGCTCCACTGCCTGAGGGACTTAAACATGCATTCCTCGGACCAGGTGATACATTTCCTGTTATTATTTCTTCCGTGCTTGATAGCTCACAAGAAGAAGAATTGATTAATATGTTACATGAGCACAAATCTGCAATAGGTTGGACTATAGCTGACATCAAAGGTATTAGCCCCTTAATAAGTTCCCATAGGATTCACTTAGAAGAAGGAGCTAACCCCCGTAGAGACCCTCAAAGACAAATTAACCCTACTATGAAAGAGGTGGTGAAAAAGGAAGTCTTAAAATTATTAGATGCAGGCATCATTTATCCCATCGCCGATAGCAAGTGGGTTAGTCCAACTCAAGTGGTTCCCAAGAAATCTGGAATAACAGTGGTGACTAATGATGAGGGGGTGCATGTTCCTACTAAGGTAATGACAGGGTGGCGCTTGTGCATTGATTATAGGAAACTTAATTCTGCCACCCACAATGATCACTTCCCACTTCCATTCATAGACCAAATCTTAGAGCGAGTAGCTGGTCATTCTTTCTATTGCTTTCTAGATGGGTATTCAGGATATTATCATATTGAGATTGCATTAGAGGATCAGGACAAGTCTACTTTCACATGTCCTTTTGGTACTTATGTTTTTCGGCGTATGCCATTTGGTTTGTGTAATGCACCGGCTACTTTTCAGAGATGCATGATGAGTATTTTTAATGAAATGGTTGAAAAATATATGGAAGTATTCATGGATGATTTGACTGTTTTTGGTGATTCCTTTGGTTCATGTTTACTTCACTTGGAGCCTGTTTTAAGTAGATGTGAAGAGAAGGGTCTGGTGCTTAATTGGGAAAAATGTCATTTCATGGTTTCCTATGGAATAGTTCTGGGACACATAGTTTCTGATAAAGGAATCGAGGTTGATAAAGCAAAAATTGAATTGATTTCTAAATTACCTACACCTAAAAGTGTCAAGGATGTAAGATCTCTAGGGCACGCGGGTTTTTATAGGAGGTTCATACAAAATTTTTTTGCCATCTCTAGACCATTAAGTAGCCTCCTGGTCAAAGACGTCGTGTTCCAATGGACACAAGAGTGTGAGAACACCTTCCGAACACTCATTGATAGGCTCACCTCTGCCCCCATCATGCAGCCACCGGATTGGAATTTACCATTTGAGATAATGTGTGATGCAAGCAACTATGCTGTGGGGGCAGTCTTGGGACAACGAAGGGAACGGAAGCCCTTTGTTGTTTACTATGCTAGTCGAACACTTAATGATGCTCAAATGAATTATTCGATTACTGAAAAAGAGTTGCTAGCCGTAGTTTTTGCTTTAGATAAATTTCGTGCTTATTTGATTGGTACACCTATCATTGTTTTTACTGACCATGCAGCTCTTAAGTTCCTTCTTTCTAAAAAGGATGCTAAGGCAAGATTGATTAGGTGGATTTTACTTCTGCAGGAATTTGATCTAACTATAAAGGATAAGAAGGGGGTCGAGAATGTTGTGGCAGATCACTTGTCTCGTCTGGAGTTCAATGACTTTGCCAATGGCCTACCCATCCGTGATGACTTCCCTGATGAACATCTATTCACCATTACTCAAGTACAATGGAGGTGCCAAAGGAGATCTCTCTGGTTGCCCCTGTCTACTTGATTTGATGTTCTCTACCCTATCTTTAGTTTAGGTTTTTATTTTATTTTTTAGTTTAGGTTTTTGCTTTTATGTTTTTCTTGTAGTGTTTCAGGTTATTTTAGGTGTTGCTACTGGAGTCACTCGGAGACCCTCATCCCATGTGTTCCTTTCTCCAGTCGGTATAATTTTATTATATTTTAGTGATTGTGAGAACATTGTCTATTTGAAACTGGTAAAGCTTCACCATGGTAATGTCACTCTAATCCTCCTCTTTTCTTTTTCCTTCATTTGTCATGATTATTATTTTATACATTGAAGACAATGTTTGGTTTAGGTTTGGGGGTGATGTGGTTTATTAGATTTTTTGTGCAATTTTCAAAAATCTTTGAGCTTAAAACGTATTTTACAATTAAAACAAATCATTTTTTGTGTTATACTCAATCTCCATTGGATACTTAGATGATTACGGTAATTGTGCAAAATCTTTCTGAAAATGTATTCGAAATCTGAACTCTTGGTGAATTTAAAATAATAATAATAATAATAATAATAATAATAATAATAATAATAATAATAATAATAATAATAATAATAATAATAATAATAATAATAATAAAGGAAGGGGGGTTTGAGTCTTTTTAATTTTAGAGAATATTTTTGTTGCCTTTAATTTTGAGAAAACGCATACTAACACGTGTCACATAGTTATATTAGTAGAAAACATGATATTTGATAATATTTTTATGTTAGATGTATTTCGTGAGACTTTTCAACTCGACTTTTCGTGCACTATAAGTCGAGTCAACATGATTTTATAGTTAATTAGTGAGATATTGAACTAGAAAACCTTAGAATAATAATGGAGACTTAACCCTTGTGAGTTTTGAGCGATTATTTATTTCCTGAGGGTTATTAATTACACTCTAATTTTTCTTGAGTCTGCATTATTTCGTTGATGATCTCATTATTCTTGACTTTCTTATTAATTACACTAGAACTTCTTGCTTTATTTAGTTGAGATGTCCTAGTACTAACTAGAACTTATGAAGTGATATAGGCATTTTTTTCTTTAAACCATTTTTTTTGTTTTTTTAGCCTACCCAATAATAAATATCCATTTGCAGCCCTTTGAGCCTTTAAATAGCCTTCTTTTTGTTATCCACATTCCCAATACCTATTCCAATCAAGGAGTAATACCTCTATTATTTTATCCTTACCCAATTTTCTGAGAATGTATACGGTGAGATATATTTATGGAATGGACAAATAGAAAGAGTTGAAAATAGATATTTCATGCGCCCTCAAAGTAAAAGTGTCTGATTGTATAAACGGGGAAAAGCAATGAAAAAAAACAAACAAACAAAAAAAAACAAAAATAAGTTGAAAAAATAAGATTGAAAAAAAAAAGTTGAAGAAGAAAAAGTTAATGGTGTACAAATTTTATTTATTCTTCAATGCCCAATGTGTTTATTCAAGGGTGTAGCTATTCTCAGGAAATTTTTGTATCCTTTTTGTCCATTATTGTTTGTCATAATCCAAGCCCCATTACAACCTAGTAAAGACCTAATTGATCTTAAGTGAAAGTTGGTTCAGTAGATGTGGAGATTGAATAGGCAAGAACTATGGTGTTTGATTCAACATTCTCAAAAGTAATCAATATTCATTTGCATGAGATCATATTCATTTCACTCTTTGAAAATTCTGATTTTAATAATGATTATATGTGAGACGTTTGCATTTTCCATAGTTTATATCTTTTTCCTCACATATAAACTGAGTGCCTAATCTCTGAGTGTTTTATTTCTGAGTGACATGAGAATTTGTAGTCGAAGCGTACTTTCTAAAGGTCATCTCGTCACATATTTACTATGAGATTAAGTGTTATGTTGATAAGGCTTCTCACACACACACTTTGAGTTGAGAATGATTATGAAATTTATTTAACCTTTAGATACTATTAAGTTATTGTACTCTTTTGATATACTATTGTGACATTTTTAGTTTGTTGTTTTTCTTGAATTTTAAGCAATTGGAAGATTACTCTAAGGAAAATAAAGGGGAATGTCCATGTTTTTGCATTATGTTTTTAGAAAATAGATTTTGTTTTATTGAGTCAATAATGTTTGAGGGTAACATTTCCGGAAACACTCACGAGACTATAACTCGTCCACTAGAGGTAATCTAGGGGTTTAAAGCCTTGTTGCACGTTACGGTAAGTGCAACCGTGATTCCTTCGAAAGTGAGTTAGGATTTTATTCTTTATTTTGTTTTGCTCAAGGACTAGCAAAATATAGGTTTGGGGTATTTGATGTTAACATAATTATTACATAATATACCTCCTAATTTATATTTGTTAGTGTTTCGAATAGTATATTTTAGTTTAATTATTTATTTTTTGTATTTTTGTAGGATTTGGAGTTTAAATGACAAAAGTGCATTAGCGTGGCGAATTTGGAAATTCATGGACAAATTGATGAAGTGGAGCGGGAGACACTCAAGCCAAGGATTAAGAGAACCAAAGAAAAAAAAATAAAGGAAATTAGTTTTGAATTTTTGTGGAACAAATGAGTAATATGGATTAACATAGCCAAATCCACCTTTCCTATTATATTTGGTTTCCAATTATATTTTGGTTTCCAATTATATTTGGTTTCCAATTATATTTGGTTTACTTTTGTATTTGGTTTCCAATTTATATTTGGTTTTCCAATTGTATTTGGTTTCCAATTTATATTTGGTTTCCAATTTATATTTAGTTCCCAATTTGTTTTTGGTTTCCAATTATATTTGGTTTCCAATTTGTATTTGGTTTTCAATTGGGTTTCCAATAAGGAGTTGTTTCTTTCTACCATAAATACAGCAACACAGAGGGAAGAGAGGCACACAGCGCATCAACAGCCGAGTACGCATCGCTAATCCACCATGCGCTGCCATGAAGCTCCACACCGCTATTGCTGTCATCACCTTCACCATGTGTCACTAAACTCCACGCAAGGCGAAGAGATGAACTCCTAGATGTAACGCACTTAAATGGTATTTGATTCGTTTTAGGCTTTTCACGATGAATAATGGTGTTTATGATTTTCACTTTTATTTAATATAGGAGTTTATGTTATTTTAGTGACAAAGATTTCATCAACTTCTTCGTAGATTATTATTCCGGTGGTTGTCTTTTTCTTCTCCATATAAGCTTAGTCACGCTTTTCTTATGTGTGGAATTTTTAATGATCAATTAATTTGGTAAGTTAGTTATATGTGATCGTTTTTTATTACGTTATTGTTTCCGGATATATCATAAATTTAGGATATCACATATGACCAACCTTTGTGCTTTCTAGAAAATGTGAAATCTAAAATCCATTTACATTAGAATATATTGGTGCATTAAAGACTATTTTTCCGATTATGTTGTTTGGGATGTGAAACACGTAATCGAGTCATCATAGCGAATCAATACTAGTTGGCGCGTGAAATCTAGGAGGGATTCTTGGAACCTTGTTATTTTTCTAAACTTGATTTTTATTAAACTAAATTCAATTTTATATTTTAAAATTGTTAGAATTTCTTACATTTAGTTTCGCGTAGTTCTTTTTCCTCGACCTTGTTTTGTTGATCACTTTTCTTCGTGGGATCGACACCCCAATCTTTACTGCAACTGACCGCGTGTACTGTTTGGGCGTAATCAATGGTGAACTTAATTATTTGAGTGATTGCATTCAATTTTCCCTTTTTTTAATATAAAGGTTGGGGGGCTTAAAACCCTCCCCCTCCCCCTCAAAAAAGTACTTAAGTGCAAATGCTTGTTAATGTAAAAACGGCTTGGGTGGCCACAACCTTTATTTATACCTAGTTGAGATTAATTTTTGGGGATTGAGTGATTGACCAAGTTTTAAGGGGCAAGTCAGGGTGCCTAGTTAATATCATATTCTCTTTTTTGTTTTTTTGACAATTGTAGAAGGGGTTTCAAGCTATTTTGTCAACTCTACATGGTTTAATATTATACATGTTAAATGGATATGTACATTAAAAACATTTAATGTGGACGCCTTATTGTTTTATAGGGGGCACATTTGTTTGACACTAAGGACATGACTCAAGTGTCGTAATTTACAAGTTAATGATTTTGCCAATATTTTCAATACATTACTTGTTGAGCTATTTAGAACTATTAGTCGCATGTGCTTTGCACGTGCAAAAAAACTTCCTTCAATTGTATCGTTCTCTAATCCTTGATTTATTATTTACGACAATAAAGTAACCAAATGTCATGAATGTGCAGAATAAGTATGACACATCATCTACCCAAATATAAAATAATCTGATTTATGAAATCTGGACCTCTTGATTATAGGTGACATTGAACATTCAATTTCCCCATTGTTTCCTTGTTAGAAGTTTTGCGTAAGGTTGCAGAGAAAGAAAAAGTGTTAATGGGTAAAGTTCGAAGTATAAGTAGAAGAAAGAGAAACGGAGGAGGAGATGTAAAGATGTCGATGGTTGATATTGGGGCGATGTTAGAGAACGCGAAGAAACTTGATAAGTTGAAGATTGACCAAGAGGAAGTTATGCTCGAGATCATGAAGGTGCACAAGAAGTTCCAATTGGGTGAGATTAGGCTACCCTAACTCTCAATTTGATGATATATTCCTTAATTGCAATAAAAACTACTTTAAAATGTTTAATGTGTTATAGTTTCACATTCAATTTTTGAACCTTTTACCAATGCTTATTGTGCTCAAAATTGGGCAGAGACAAATTTAGGTGAACTAAAATTAGGAAATGTTTTGATTTTTTTTTTTTTTTTTGCTTGTAACACGATCGCTTAGAGATTTTATTGTGTACAATGATCACCATCAACATTATAGTATGTTTGTCATTTTCGTGGGTTGTTTAACTCTTTTTCTTCTTCTCCCCATCGATTGTTTATCTACACTGTGTTTACTTGATTCAAACATAATAATAAAACTGTTTATAAAAAAGGAACTAAAAATGAACCCAGAGCCGACTCTGATGTCGTGGGTTCGGATAGACCCAGACCGTGATTTTGCAAGTTCAACTAGAACGGATTGGCTATAACTTCTTTTTTTTGTGCTGGGGGGTTGGGGGTTAGAAGGTATAATAATAGTCATTTTCCTATCGAATTAAGGTAACTTTTTTTTAATTAAATTAAACAACTTGATTAATTTTCTCAAAATAATTTATTTATATAATTATTAATTTAAGGGTAAGGTTTATTTTGATTTATTTGTTTTAGATTCTAGTGTCGATTAATATATTACCCACAACTAGAACCGAAACTAAGAAAGTTTCTTCCATCTTGATTGAATCTGAAACAAAATTTGATTAATTAGTTCTAGATCCAAACATTAGGGTCAGGAGCGGTGTAGGTACCCATCAGGTTGGATCATATTGCCATGCAGACTGAGCTTGTTGTTCTAATTAAAATATTATTTTAGGTTATTTTTTTTTAAATAAATAAAAACTGAGAGACAAGAGAAAAAAGAGAAAATCTTATCTAAACCCATCAAATGATGAGTGAACCGAAGAAAGCTTTTTAAGTTTTCCAAATGTGAGGGAACCCACTTTTACTTAGGGTAATTAGGTATTTTAGATGCAAACATCCGTAATCCAAGATTTTCTCCAATTATTAATTGTTTCCTTTTTTTTTCCTCACATAATCTATTCATCGTCATACAAACGAAACAATAGAGAAATAATCTCTCACATCTTCTTCTTTCATTGTCTTACAAAAACAAAATAGAGAATGTATAATTCTAGGGAGCCTGGGGTTGCAGCCTGGGGGGCGAAATTATCCTTTTGCCCCTCCTTTGTTGTTGTTATATTTAAAGAGTAGTTAAAAAGGCAGGGGCAAAAGTGTAAAAATGCCACCCAGGCTACAAACCCAGGCAGCAGGCCCAGACTCCCTAGAGGCAGCCATAGAAAATAGGCATCAATATATACCATCATTGACTTTCACCATGAATTTGATTAATTACATTTATGTCCTTAGTTTCGTCGCAACAGTTAAGAAGTTTACCACAATAGTTCTCTAGGATCTCTAGGAATCAAGGGTTAAAAATACATACAGAAACATTAGATTTATCATTTCCTTTTTCCTTTCTTCCATTGTTAGGATACTTATCTAATAAAAATGGAGTATAAAAGGAAACTTCTTTTGCAACTTCATAAATTTCTTATTACTCTTTTACAAAAAATAGATTTGAAGCAAATTCAATCAAATGCAAATCTTACAGGTTTGTTGACATATGTTCGCAAAAAAACTATACATAAACAATTTTTATTTTTTGAAAACAAAAATGCATGTAAACTAAAGTAATTAAGAATTGTCATTTATTTTACTAAATTGCCACTAAAAACTATTTCTATGTTAATACCCTTTATTGAAAATAATGATGAACACCAAATTCGGTTGATGAGGGCACCCACCATGTTTTGGGTTTCCTCATCATTCCATGGTGTGGAAAATATTTCCCAAAAACGAGTTTAAGTATTAAGTTGAAAAAAAGAGATTTCATTTGGAATCTTTGTTCACTAGTCTTTCCTTTGCTAGGTGGAAACCACATAATAAGTTCTCTCAAAATCCAAACTTTCTTCTCAACAAAATTGATCAAAATTACTCATCAGGCGCCCACTAACAATAACCTCAGGATTCCGACTTTTTTACACCACCATATCTGTTGAACGATACAACCACCCAACATTTTTTTATGTGCTAAATAACACCACTATTAAAACACACACATACCACCACCTCTCTTGTCCATCACAAACAACATCACCACCTCGCCTGCTATCGCCAGCCACACCTTTCTTCCTTTGTTTCTTCTTCTCATTTCTTCTCCACTCTTCTTATTCTCCTCTCTTTCTCTTCTTCTCCTATCTTCTTATGAACAACCCCCACCCCGCCACTGACTGCACGACTCCTCTCCTCTCCGCCCCCATCTTCTTCCCGTCTCCACTTCCAGTAAGTTCCAAATGAAGTTGAAGATAAAAAATAAAAAAATAAAAAAAAACATGTGATTTGAGCTCCATTTCAGTCTTCCCACCAAAATAAAGGTTTGAATCCATTACTGAAACATTAACCTAACTTTTTTTTTTCTTCGCATTCTAGTAGGTTCTCCCACTCGCAGGAACCTGCTTGAGGGTGAAGGAGAAAAAAATAGGAGAAGAAGAAGAGAAAATAAGAGGAAGAGAGGAAAAGAAAAGATAGGAGAAAATAGGTGTGGTCGGCAGGCGAGCGGGCAAGGCTATGGTGTGGTTGCGAGGTGAGGCGGTATAGTCAACGACGGGGCGGTTCGGTGGTGGCGTTGTTTTTTAGAGAGAAGAGAGTAGAAAAGAGAGTTAGAGAAATGAGAAAAATTGAAGAAAGTGAGTTTATTCGTAGAAGTGGGATTCGACTAAATTATGTCATCAGCGTAACCCCTCTCTACCACATAATGGATGTAGACATCCAAAAAAAAGACTCGCATTTGGATCATGTCTTCTTATGTCTGTTCTGGATGTACAATGTAATTTAAGTAGTAGTATTCCATTTTCAGTTGGAAAATGCAGTCTAATGTTTGCGGTAATAATATTCCATCGATGGTTTTTTCATGGTGGTATCTTTTAGAAAGTATGAGTAGTGGTGTTCTTCAGCAAAATGGTGGGGTTAAAAAGTCGGAGTTAACCTCACACTTTTTTTTGGAAGGAAAATAAATATTAAATTTCATTTAGAATTAATGATTCAATTAATTTAGATTTCATATAGAATTTCATCGTACATTGATTTAATTTCAACACATCCTAAACTTTAATTTAAGAGAGTATTTTAATTAAAATTAATAATAATAAATATTAAATAAATAAATTCGGGTTTTTTCATCGATGGTTTAAGGTAATTATATTCCATCGATGGTTTTTTCATGGTGGTATCTTTTAGAAAGTATGAGTAGTGGTGTTCTTCAGCAAAATGGTGGGGTCAAAAAGTCGGAGCTAACCTCACACTAGCGGTGGGCACGAGACGAGATGGATCCATCCCGTTCATTCAGGATTGAGACAGGACGGTAAAGACCTCATCCTGACTTCGTCCCATCTCAAACGGAATTGGGATGGGACGGGATGAGTAGGTACTAAATAGTCCTCCAATAAAAATAACAAAATTTTTTTTATCTCACATTACTCACACACTAATAATGTTAAATTTATATACATATAACTTACATCATAAATAATAATAGATATTAAATAAATAAATTTTAAACTTTTTTTTGGAAGGAAAATAAATATTAAATTTCATTTAGAATTAATGATTCAATTAATTTAAATTTCATATAGAATTTCATCGTACATTGATTTAATTTCAATACATCCTAAACTTTAATTTAGGAGAGTATTTTGATTAAAATTAATAATAATAAATATTAAATAAATAAATTCAGGACGGGATAAGCAGGATTGAAAATCTCCATCCTGATCTCATCCCACTCTAGATCGGGATGGGATGAAATCAAAATGAGTTTGATCAATCTCAAAAGGACAAAAAAATCGGGACAGGACGGAATCGCGGAATGGGATGCCCACCCCTACCTCACACACATCATTTCTACCCATCCCCCGGAAACGTTTTTCATCTCTGTTAAAAGAAATAAAAATAATATATATATATACACCACCACCACCGTACTTGTTTCGGTCTCTCTGCTGGAAAAAAAAAATCCCCCTTTTTCCCGGGAAGTTGAGAGTTTGGTGTAAGTTGGAAGAGAAGGAGAGAGTGTTGTGTGTTGAAGGTCGAATTGAGAAAGAGAGAGGATGGCGACGGTGGATATTGGGGCGATCTTGGATAACTCCAAGGAGCTGGATCGGTTGAAGAAGGAGCAGGAGGAGGTTCTGCTTGAGATCAACAAGATGCACAAGAAGCTCCAATCCAGTGAGTTTTGGAGTTTCTCTTCAACTCCCAACTCTCAATTTTCCCTAGAACTGTGTTTAAGTCTCTAATTTTGTTCTAATGTTGAAAACTTGGCGGAATTGCTGCATGGAAAAATTAGCCATCTTTTTGCTTGTCAAAAGCAACATTCTTTAGGGAAAATACTTGATTTTGTTTCTTGTGTTATCTTGATCATAATTCACACTATGTTCTTAAGGGGGGCAGGTGAATTAACAGTGTTTCGGTCAAGGTTGTGAATTTTTTTTTTTCACGTTATAGCTTTCTTTAAGTTACTAAATTCTGCTGGGTCAGAGGCTACTTGCCATTCCAATTTGTTGCTTCTTCTGAATTATGTTTAAATACAAATGAATTTAGAGATAAGTGGGTATTCATAAAGTGAAGGTGATGAAAGCTCTGAATTAGCTTATTCTAGTGTGATGTTGATGATTTTAGTTTTTCCTCAAAACCTTGTGATCTAATGCAAAAGATCGTAATTTGGAAAATTTGAGAATTCGGATCAGTGGCTGACTTCTCGGAAGAACTAATAGCTACAACAGGGAGGAGAAAGAGAAAAAAGGTAGATAATTTCCACTAAGTTTGCAGCTAGCTTGGTGGCTGCTACAAGCTGAATGGGAGCCTCCTTCCCTGAAGACATAGTTCTTCACTTTAGGTCTTTTGCAATGTGGCAAGTAGAGCCTACCATGAGGACATGAGGACAGTCCTGATGTTTTAATAATAATGTTAACAGAGTAAGCATTCTCAGTGCTTTTGTTTAATGAATGGAAATTCCTACCATTTCACTAGAGAATGCGATCAAACTGCAATTAATTTTTTGTTAGGGAGATGTATCAGCTTTCATTTCCTTACCAGGCCCATGCTGAGGCTTATTGATGCAATATACCAAAATATTTTTCTTATAATCTCTACTTGATAATGCCAATGACTTGGTCAATCATTTCATCCGTATAAAAGTCATTTTGTCCAGCTTCTTCCAACAAATAACCTACAAAAGGAAGGGGCGAGAAACAAACATTAGGGTTAAATATCCAAAGTCCTTTCCGACGCCCTTCAAGAAGCTTGACTGCACTCTACGACTGGGGTATTCAATCTAGTTTGAATGGTGCAGCCATCATTCAGAGTGGTTTGTTTGAAATCTCTAAGCGTATCTTCTCACATGGTTTTGTTTGTGATGTATATCAAACATCCGTCCATCTAAATTCTATGGTAAAGTCTGTCATTTAGTTTTGGAGATTGTATTTTCCATGTTCATTGGCATGACAATTAGTTTGCATTTCGTAAGTTGTTGGAGATCATCTCTTCACTCATATTGGACTAACTTCTTACTTCAACCGACAAAAGTAAAGATTATCTGAATGAAAAGATAATAACTTACTTATATGGTCATCATTGCAGTTGAGTGTATTTGCATGTCCATGCCTAAACTATGTGAAGTTTTACTTTTGGTAAAGCACATAAAGCGGGTTTGTAGTGTTGGAGTGATCTGTTGAATTGGGAGTACAATTCTCATACGCCCTCTTTCAGTTGTTGCAGACCTACACTAATGCTATAATCTCTCCTACTCTATGCTCTTTATGTCCGAGGGGAGACTGATCCAATCACTTTTAGAGTTTGCATGATTTGAGGGGTCACATGCGTCCCTGCTTAGCAACTTTTGTATTATATCATGTTGATTTGAAACTCTATTAAATCCTAGGGTTCAGGTTGATTTTAAGCTGGGGTTTCTTTGCTTTGATACTGAAATAGATTTTGTGTCTATCATATACTCCAAATTTGATTGCAAATGCTCATTTGGTCAGTTTGAAGCACATGCAACTACCTGGTAACTTAACTTCCGACTCTGTGCTAGTCCTGAACTTAAATGAATCACCTCTTTTACTTTCTTTCTGAATTCTTGTATGTGCCATGCTTTCTGTTAATATCTGCATCTGAAGTTAGTTATTTATTTATTTTGTCTTGACTAGCATTTAGGTGGATTTCCACTTATGACCTGTCACATATTTATGCAGACCCTGAACTGGTGGAAAAATCTCTTGAAATGCTATCAAAGCTTCGGGCATTATATGTGCAGGCAAAGGAGCTGGCAGAAACCGAAGTGAGGTACATCTATGTTTAATTTTTGGCTGTGGCAGATGGAAAATTTACAAGGCACACATTCATGTTCTTCTCCATATAATGTAATTAAAAAAAATACTCTAGAAGGGACCACATTGCTATGAGTTTAGTCCTGGGTTGCGCCGATACCTTGGGCGTTCAAACGAATCATGCGTCCGCACATGTGGACATAGATCTAGACACGGACACACTAGGGACACAACTAATTTCAGAGATAACAATTTCAAGCATCACATTATAAATTATGTTTTTTAGGAAATCCTAATCATTTGTTATTTTAGATTTTAAATATTTATTTAAGTTTTGTAGATGCACTTATCTTGTTTTAACATATAGTATTTACCTCACAGTTGTTATAATCATCTCATATACAATACTAATATAAAATATTGTATATTTTTATGTCCTTGAATATTATATTATATTATATAAAATTAACTGCGTCGGACACTCAACACTTGTGTCCGAGTCTGACATACGTACCATATATGTGCAACCTGAGTTTAGGGACTGAGATCTGTTAATTACTAAAGTTTCATTCTCAAAGATTTTTCACTTTTAATATCTGCAACAGTGTTTCAATGACGTTGATGGCCCAACTGGATACCCTACTGCAGTCTGGGATTTCAGCACCACAAAGGAAAAAGATAGGCATGAATCACAACCTTTATTATTCATCTTAAATCAGCGTGTCTTTATAAGTGTCTGGTTCTCCTGGGCCTATATGAAACAATTCTTTGTCACTACACAGTGATGCTATTGTTGCCAAGTCCAAACCATATATTATTACAAACCATCATGCTTATTACCAAATCCGAGACAACAAGCCCATGTCCTTTAGCCTGGTCCATGGAAAGCCAAGATGCTTCAGTTAGAGGTTTCAAACTTGGCTTCCCGAATGTATAATACTTCAGTCTCCTGAAGTGGAAGGAACTTTGGTTGAGCAGTCATGTTATTTCTGTCCAAGGTGAACATTCTATGCGTCCTCATAATATTTAATGCAAGTTACGCAACACATACAGTTTTTAATCTCTCTTTTAGTTCAAAGGGTGGAGGGTCTTGCTTTTTCTTATTAGGGAAGAAAGTACTTTTTTATGATTTTCCTGGTTTCATCTAGAGGATTCTCGTTTCTTCTTCTTCTTGTCATTTTTGTCAAAACACCTTTCAGTTCAAGAAATCGTCCAATCAGTTGTTATCTGTTACTCATTTCATGTCCTATCCTAAAAACTAACGTCGGTAATTTATTGCAGAAGTCAGTGAGACGACAAAAAAAAAGCGAATGAAAGCTGATTCAGATATGTCAAGGAATTCACCTGCTCCTTCCATGCGAAGCCAAGTTGAGCTTGCAGTTAGTCTGAAGGGTGAACAGGTATTTCTTCAATTGTTATAGATTATTTCTTTTAAAATTGGTTGGATGCTAAAAATTTGCATGGTGATCTAGTGACCTTGGTACAAGTCATTTAATAGCTGTTTTTAGTTTTATTGCTGGCCAATTTGAGTAGTGAGAATGTCCCTCGAATGTTGCCATTTCAATTCATGGAACACTCCTGTGTTTTTTGCTGCTTTAACAAAAAAAATTAAAATAAATAATAATAAGAAGAAGAAAAAATGATCAGCCTTTGCCACTGGCATCTCTTTCCATTGTTTTATCTTTTTCATTTGTTGAATATATGTCTATATTTCTAATAATGAATCAATGTTGCCTCTTACTTGAGGGATCACCAAGCATTTTAGCGTCTCGAATTTGTCAGGCACAACTGTTACAAGTTTTGTCGAGTCTAATTCCTTGGGGACCAGAATTTACACTTACAGTCTTGCATGTAAAGATGATCTAGACTCTTCTTATGATCAGCATTGAAATGATTAATTTGGAATTGAACTCGTTGTTTGTGGTAAAAAAAAATTTCAGGTAGCAGCTAGGGTCACTCCTGATGATGCTGAAAAGGATGAGTGGTTCGTTGTGAAAGTAATTCATTTTGATAGAGAAGCAAAAGAGTAAGTGACGTTCTGAGATCGTAGGTTACTTATTTTCAATAATCATGTCAGATACTAGATTATATGCAGTCTGATCTTTGATAAAACAAAACAGATGCTACTCTGTTAGTCCAATATTTTCTTTCAACCTTATAACAAAATTTTGTCAGTCAAAGCCTATCCAACAATCACTACCAATCAGATAAGTTTTTCCCTGTTGTCAATGGTGGGCGATTTTGTGTTGTATGACCAATTTGATTACATCCATGGCATTGAAAATTAGTGCTTAATTGTGCAGACATCAAATTTGGTTGAGAAGGTTTAGGAATAAATTTAGGGCTACCTGCTGCAGCAATATGAGTAGTGGAAACAATAAATAGATCTGATGTCAAGGATGCATGGATACAGACACGCGCGTCGTGTCGGATACCGACACGACACGCCGACTCGGCAATTTTCTAAAAACTAGGACTCGGGGACACGTCATACTATTTTTTTAATGTCATATAAATAATAATATAATAAAGTGCATTCTTAGAGTATCTTGAAGAAGATGACACTGTTGCAAGAAAACAATTAAAGTAGAGAAAAAGTATAGTAGGGAAGTAGAGGAGAGAAGAAGCAAATGAGAGAAAAATAAGAAGCAAAGGTAAAGAAAAAACATAGACTACCTCTATGCTTTAGTGGCTTTTTGTCCTATGTCTTAAATCACAATTGGAATAGTCATTCACTTCAAATGAATCAACAACCATTATATTATGTGGTTATTTGCAAATATCTAAAAGTAAAAAATAAAACAAAGTTGATTTTCGAATCTTGACTGTATCCTGACCAAGTTCCAGGTATATCGGAGGTGTGTCTAACACGTTGACCAAATTGACCATGACACTTGCCGACATGTTGACCAAGTGTCCGACACGTGTCGGAGGCGTGTCGAGTGAGTGTCGTGTGTCGGATACGGGTCGGACACGGATATGATAAGTTTTCGAAGAGTCCATGCTTCCTTGCCTGATGTGAGGCCTTGAGAGCCATTAGTAATGCACGACTTTGTGAGCAAAGCAAGGGACTCTTTATCTTTGTATACACACATTGCTTTCATTTAATGAGTTTCTTTGTTTAAAATTCTCTATGTTGACACAAAATATCAATATGGCTCCAATATTTTACCGAATGTGGGGCCTATAACAATGACATTCTTCATTTCACTGTAGTTCAATGGTGAAGCCAACATGGCAATGCTTGAGATGTGATCTTAACTGTTGCTTAATCAGAAAGTCTCTTAACCTTCTATAACAACCTATGCTTTAGATAGTGTTGGTATTCCAATTTTGCAACTTTTCTCTTCAACTGTGTACGTTTTGCTTCCCTAAGATCAAAATGTCCTACCTTGCTCAATCATTTCGTATTTTTGGAAGATCGTTTCGCTATAAACTCAGTTATTTGTGTGCATTTATGTGCTGAAATTTGTAATGTACCATCTATTAGCTGATAGATTCTATTGCATTTCTAAGTTGAGGTTTCCTCCTAACTTATAAGAAAACATGTCGAAAGAAGAAATAACTTGCAAATATTATTTTTCTTTCATCTATATCTTTCATATACAATGTGTTTATATTGTGATGTTTTATGCAGATTTGAGGTATTTGATGAGGAACCAGGAGATGATGAAGATGGTGGTGGGCAAAGGTACAGTCAACAACACCCCCCCCCCCCCCCCCCCCCCCCCCCCCCCCCCGTGCCAAAAAAAGGGATTTGTTAAACTTACTGCCATTTCCGAGTTTACATTATTCTATCTTTTACATGTCATGCAAATATGTTTTAGTGCTAAAAAAAATGTTCAACTCGAGGCCTTAAAACTTAAACCCTCCGAAAACTGGTATGGAGCTATCTACAGTTTGACGATTCTTATTTGTCAACCTTGTAATACAAGACGACCTTAATGGTAGGAAGCTGGTAGTCTAAATCTCTAAGATTGCTTTGGTGAAGGTAGTAGGATGACTCTGAACATTTGAAAGCTTCTCAAAAGGAGAAAATCACAAACAACAAATTTTGAGATAGATTGTAATACAAGAGGAAGTAAGAAATAACACTTAAGTTTGTTTTAATTATGTGTATGTCTCATGGATGTTGAGTGTGTCAATAGATGTGCTGTGTGACCCAGAATAGTGACTAGTGATGACAAACAGAAAAATTATAAAATTTTGCTTTGCATCCCTCAAGTACAGGGGGACACAAGGATATCATCCTATGGCCAAAAGTAGACTGGAAGATGAATAAACTTAATTTAAAAACAGAGGACCCGTCAAGTGCTGCATGGTAGTGACAGCGCTAACATGGCAAAAATATCAGCACGTTCTTTTCTTAACATGTGGCTTCATGCCGCATAACCTATGTAAAACTCGGATAAGTGTGTGGTCTTCTCAGGTATGGTGGTGTCAAAACAGTGACAAAAAACTCACCCAGTTTGCCCACCTCGTGACTCCAGTTATCCAAGTCTTGTGATGGAGGAACTCTGTGAGAGAGCCCAAAGATAAAAACGAATGTCTGGGATTATTTCTTTGTATAGGAATGGAGTCTGATATCATTTTCTTGGTCAGCTTATAGAAGTATGAGTCGTGTCATATATCTTGGTGTTGATAATAGGAAAAAAAAAATTGAGTCTATTTTACAGGTATTTCATCACGTGCTTTTGTGAAGCAATCTTGTGAGGTGATTTGGTGTTCCATGTGCTTGAATTGTCTTCTTCTGTTTAATGGTTGCATAGTTAAAATAATCACTTGAATGACAATGGTTTTTTATCATTATCAGGACATACAAGTTACCAATGTCACGAATTATTCCTTTCCCAAAGCGCAATGAGCCTTCCAGTGCTCCTGATTATCCTACAGGAAAACATGTTCTGGCTGTTTATCCAGGAACCACTGCATTATATAAAGCAACTGTTGTCAATCCCCACCGCAAGGTACTGATATTATTTGCATATTAAGGAAACATCTTATCAGTTTTTTTTTGGTAGCGATATTTCATTAAATTGTCTCATTTATCTCCGTTATTCTTGTTTTTGTTTGGTGGGGCACTATCAATTACTGGACAAATTTAGAGAAAGAATGATGAGTAAGTTGCTTTCCAATCAATTTTTTATGCTTTTTTTTTTTCCAAAACCTAAAAGGTTTTGATAGATTAAGCGCAGCCACTCTTTCATGGGAGGATTGTACAGAAAATCTTCTTGAAGCTGGTTGCAGAGGGTTTACAAAGTAATCCAATATCAAGGACATGCATTGGTGTTTAGTCCTTGACCTATTGAAATAATGTTCGTAAGATGGCACTTACCACATTGATGGGAAAAAAATGAAACAAAGATGAATGGTTTGCAGTTTAGCACTAGTTTTCCTAGAGGGGCATAGTCTAAAATAGTACACACAGTGTTTATGGCTTTATGTTGTTTTCGTCCTTGAATCTTACTTCTAGTTTCTTACCTTATTCCAAATTCTATCATGCCTTTCATTGATTCTCTGTTTTACTTGTGTTTGCTAGTTATTTGCTTGAGTTTGATGATGATGAAGAAGATGGTTCTATGCCCCAGAGGACTGTTCCCTTCCACAAGGTAGTTCCACTACCAGAAGGACACCGCCAGTAATGTATCTATTTAGGAAGTTTGTGTTGTTCACATGTTTGTAAAGTTTTTCCTTTGCAGTGTCAAGAATTGTTCAATAATGTGACAATGACTATCCACGTGTCATGTAAATATTGGTGTGTCAGGCTGACATAAAAGTCAAACATTTTCCTTAAAACAGGTTAACGAATTCTCGCGACTTTGATGTAGTCATCCGTACATTGTATTTACAATCTTATTGATCTTTCGTCTTGATTGTTTCTGACGAAGTAAATATAGATTCTTGGAATTGAGAGACTAACAAAAGACGTGGATTTGTGTGCTTTTACTACATGGCTGGATTCAGAAATTTGAATTGTGCTATTCAGTGACACCTGTTTTCAAAATTAGTTGAAGCTCCTAGCTAAGAAGGGATGTGATCTCGAAAATGATCAATCGACCAGTCCTGATATGGTCTTAATGTCTTATAAAGAAGTGTCAAGAACTTCCAGGGGAACAAAATTGAAACTGAATTGCTAAATCAACCTTTCTCATCTTTACTACTAAAACTTCCTCTGTATATTGAACTTTTCTGAATCCCGGGGCTACCTGAAATAAAAGCAACTTCGTAAACAGATATATTAATAAAAGCTTTTCTCTGCTGTAGCCATATCTCTTATTCTCAACGCATGAATTGAGTAGTTTGCTGTGCTTATTCTCTATACAAGAACCACCCAATAGCTGTTATTACAAGATGGGTCAGCAAGGCAACAATCGTGTTTGGACTTTACAGCAGCACCTCAAGAGGAAAGATGTAATGAACAACGAAACTTGAGCAGCGTGTTCAAACAATAAATTATAATTGCCAAAATGTATTTGCTATTGCTTTTGAGATTTTTGTCGCACTTGAAGTGAAACAAGTCACCTTCAACAGGCTTTGTATGCTGGAAAAGCTTATGTTAAATACTAAACTGTTGCCAATCCCATTAATCAGACATGACTCCATTGAAGTGAAACAGATAATCTTCAACAGGCTTTGTATGCTGGAAAAGCTTATGTTAAATGCAATCCCATTAATCAGATATGACTCCAGTAAAGTCCAGTGATGGTTTGCCAATTGAATTCGTATTACCCTTTGACTCGAATAATTTTGGAGTGAAAAAATCCTTCTATAGAATTCTGACAGTGGAAGCTGAACAGTTATGTGAATTCTGGATGTACAAGTTAACGGAAGCATCAATGCTGTAAAGTTGTTCAGCTGCGCATTCATATATTCTGGCTAGGATTCCAACTACAAAACTAAAACAAAGCAACTATGTTCTTACATAGATAGAATTATCAAAGATTGGAGTCAACGTGGATGGTTCTCGGTATCTAGTATCAATGGATTAGACGAGTTCATTAATCAAATTATTACTTCCCAAGTACTTTATCAACTCCACCAATGGCACCAATGGTTAAAGCACAGAGAACATGAAAACCAAGAAGATAAAAAAAAAAAAAAAAAAAAACAAGGAATAGCTCCTAGAGCTAAAAGTTTCATAAGTAGATATTGTACAGTTGAATGTATAGCTTCAGGTATTTTCTAAAATGAAAAATAAGAGAACAAAAACTTTACTAGGTTTGACGAAGATTATAAAGTGTGAAGTGTGGCATACTGATGGACAAAACCCAGTAAAAATATATGGCAATTAGCGTTGACCAATTTCTCTAATTTTTAAGTATGTGTTAAACTTCTAGCTTAATGAGTACCCAACAAGGTATGAGCCCTCTCAAGAAAAGAAAAAAAAAACTCAACTATTACAAAGAAATCAAAGGTTAGGTGCAGACTAATCTATTGAAGGCCATTAGTGATAAATAATCTATTGATAAACATTACATATTTTCCTCCAGAAACAAAAACAAAACTAATCTGTTGAAGGCCATTATTGATAAATAATAAGATAAAGACCTATGTGAATTAAGGTTATATCAATGAAATGGTTCAATAGCAGCATCACAGCTCTAGACTTGTTCAGTTGCAATATAATTTGCATATTTTGGTAAAGATTCAAACTAAAAAACTAAAACAGATCAAGTATATGCAGACGTCACCCTTATTAGAAATCAAATAAACAAGATAGGGGCTAAAATGGACGATTCTCGGTATGATCCAATATGAACCGTGTTAGTCCAGTTGTTTACTAATCACGCTCTTACATCCAGAGACTGTAAACACTGGTGCGCAACTTTTGGCATATGAGTACTGCCTTATTAATTTACCATCTTCCGACACCAATGATCAAAGAACAGAAAATATGAAAACAAAAGCAGATCAAATAACTGCAAAAAAAAAAAAAAAAATGGAATCGTTCTGATAACTAAAAGCATCAAAGAGAACTTTTAGTTAAATGTCTCTGAAGAAAAACTTGGCTGTCATAAAGAATATAAAAACCATCTAATCAAAGGCTAGCTAGAGAACAAACAATACATATGTTTCTTCTGCAACACCAAAAGAACACTAATCTATCCTAACCCATTCTAAAATTGTTGACATAGTAGCTAACACAGAATGACTTCTACTATCATGTCAAAACGGTATTGCTAGGATGATAAAAGAGAGACCACGAGACACTAGACAAAAGCAGTGTTAGAAATAAATGAAAGACGCTAATCAATAAAATGTTCAATCATTCACATAGTCAAACGTTGCTCAACCAGTAACGGAAAAGAATGGAGACTCATTAACACAAAAGTATGGTGACTCAGAAGGTTATGAAAATGATGTAAGCACCAGGAGCATTAGATAAAATACAAACTAATTGACTTACTGTATTGAAGAAATGTAATTCCCCTGCCCTTCTAAGAGGCATGCAGTTTTAACCATCTCTGTCCTTCAAAATGTTAAGAAAAAGAGGTAACGTGGCTGTCAAAGTGCTTAGGTGGACTTTTTGGCAGCTAACTAGTGAGTAGTTTATTACTCTACTCTATAGGAATGTATCTCAATGTCATAGACAAGAAAAAACATAAAACACAAATTTAAGACAGGGAGATGCACATCAGAAACCTGATCCTGCTTACTCAACGAACACAAACATCACCCCTCTATGATACATACTTTGCGCATAAGGTGCGTAGGCCAATGAAAAGCCATTTCGGCTGCAACAATGCAACCATAATCCTAGAACAAAATGAACATCCAAATAGACCTATTGCATTACAACAACGCATAATTTAGGTTGAGTTAATCAGTCAAACTAGTTTTATAAAAAAGAAGTTAAATGCTCGATATCAGAGACAAAAGATAATTCATATAAGCATAGCTAAAACAATAAAAGACATAACATACTCGGAAATTTCTAGAATAATGAGTGTATTGATCTAACTACATTAATGATCACAAAAAAAGGACAAAACTGCAAATTATATGACATTGGGTTCAGAAAGTAAAAGTAAGACCAGTGAAACTCACTTCATATAGTTGAGGACGTCAAACCCAAAACCACAAAAAAAAGTGAGGATCATTTGCTACAATTACCGCAGCTCTTCTTACTTTAGGCTATGCAAGCAATTACTCAATGATAGCCTGGATGACACCAGCACCAACAGTCTTCCCTCCTTCTCTAATAGCAAACCTCATACCCTGCTCGCAAGCAATAGGCATGATAAGCTCGACAACCATCTTAACTCGATCCCCGGGCATAACCATCTTGGACTCCTCATCCTTATCATTCATAATCGATGCAACTCTACCAGTAACATCAGTAGTTCTCATGTAGAACTGAGGTCGGTACCCAGCAAAGAAGGGGGAGTGCCTCCCACCCTCTTCCTTCTTCAACACATACACAATTGACGAGAATTTCGTGTGTGGGGTGATACTTCCAGGCTTGGCAAGCACCATTCCTCTTTGAATATCTGCCTTTTGCATCCCACGAAGGAGAAGACCGACATTGTCTCCTGCCAAAGCCTCATCCAGTATTTTTTGAAACATTTCAACCCCAGTAACTGTGGTATTTCTAGTCTCCCCAAGTCCCACAAGGTCTACAGTCTCTCCAACCTTAACTGTCCCTCTTTCAACCCTTCCAGTGGCCACAGTCCCACGCCCAGTGATGGAAAATACGTCTTCAACCGCCAGGAGAAAGGGTAGTTCAGTTTGTCTCTGTGGGATTGGAATGTAATCATCTACAGCATCCATAAGCTCATAAATTTTATCTACCCATTGGTTCTCCCCTCTTTTAATGGCGGGGTTCGCCATTAATGCTTCTAAAGCTAAAAGAGCTGAACCAGAAATAATTGGGACATCATCGCCTGGGAATTCATACGAAGACAAGAGCTCTCGAACCTCCAATTCGACCAATTCAAGCAGCTCCTCATCATCGACCTGGTCCTGTTTGTTCAAAAACACCACCATGCTGGGCACCCCGACTTGCTTAGCAAGAAGAATGTGCTCCTTGGTCTGGGGCATGGGGCCGTCTGCACCGGAACAAACAAGAATCGCTCCATCCATTTGTGCAGCACCAGTAATCATGTTCTTGACATAATCAGCGTGACCAGGGCAGTCGACGTGGGCGTAATGGCGGTTCTCAGTCTCATACTCAACAGTGGCAGTGTTGATGGTGATTCCTCTGGCTCTCTCCTCTGGGGCAGCATCAATTTCATCATACTTCTTGGGGGCACTGTTACCCATGGCGGCCAAGGCCATGGTGAGGGCGGCAGTGAGGGTGGTCTTACCGTGGTCGACATGACCAATGGTGCCGATGTTGACATGGGGTTTCTTCCTTTCGAATTTCCCACGGGCAGCGCGAACTGTGAGGGAGGAGCTGCGGTGAGGGTGGGGGCGTGGGGTGGTGGTGGTGAACCAGAAGATGCTGTTGGATGGGGTGATGAAGGAGGAGAGGAGTGGGGTTGTGGATTTGATGGCGGAGATGACTCGCTTTGAGCGGGTGAAACCAGTGGTGGAAGGGGAGATTGAGGAGGTTATTGGGGTTATGGAGGAAGAAGAAGAACAAGGGGTGGTGAAGAGGAGCTTTGTTGTTGAAGCTGAAGATGCAATCGCCATTGAAGGAAAAGACGGAAGACGAGAATTGGGAGAATAGAGAAGAGATGAGGAAATGGAGATTATGAGAAGAGATTGGGGTTTGGGGAGAGGAGTGGAGTGAAATGGAGTTGAGTGGAGAGAACCTCTCGATATACTACCAACCCTTGCTGCCCTATCCACTTCCTCACTCACCCTTTGCTGCTTGATAAGTTCAATAAAATCATCGATATAACATTTTCGGAAGGGTATATGGTAGGGGTGGGCACCGGACGGGATGGGATCAGCATGCTCTGCTTATAATCAGCTGGAATATAATCATATTATATAATCTGAGCATACTAACCTGATTCAGATATACTAACGTAATTAACCTGATTCCTTCAACAAATCAGAGCATACCAATCAATACTAACCTGATTCTTTCATTCAATACTAACCTGATAACTTCAATATAATTAGAGCATAAGCATACTTAAGAGCAAACTAATCAAAACTAATCAATGTACATAATCAGCTGATTCCTTCAATATAATATGAACATAACCCATTTCTTTAATGTAATCAGATTATAGCATAATCAACTAGAATAAATTCTGAACATAATTTGAGCAGTATCATAATCTGCTAGAACATATTACAACATATTCATAATTTATTGCAATTCGATACAACAATCTATTGCTAACATAGGTTGGACAAATGTATCGAATGATCAATGTCCATACATAATCCTAAGCAGAATTTATGCACATCAAGACACATTGATAAAGATATTGGTTGAAAGAACTGAACTGAACATGAAAGTTAATTTCAGGTTGGTAAAAAATTTTGTAGCAACATCCATAACAAATAGACATGACTTACTGCTGAAGCCAAGTTCCTTTATCCCTGAGTCATGCAAGCTGTGACAGTATCAGCATATTGAATACCCACTCAAAACAGATTGTAAGCTACTCACATTGAACCAGTTGACATTGTTTCTGATCAACTAATATGATCTCAGTTAGGGAGAAAAGAGCGATGAATGAAGTTGTCATCTAAAGTCTAAGCTACGAAATGCCTACTAATATTTTGTTTGTGATCAACTAGTGATAGTCTAAATTTATCAATTCTAAAATAAATAAATAAATAAAATATTAATAATAAATATTGAGAAATTAGCTCGGGGCGGGACGGGATTGGCAGGATTGAAAATCTTCATCCCATCCCATTCTAGATTGGGACGGGACGGGATCGGGATGAAATTATTCAATCCCATTAAGACCCGGAAAAATCGGGACGGGACGGGATCATGATCGCGGGATGGGATGCCCACCCCTAGTATATGGTTTAGTGAAGTCCACCAAGGTAGATAGGCAGGGTTACAGACTCCAACCCTAGAGCGAGCACTTGAAACTTTTCATGATTTGGAATGAATTCTCTATCCAAGTTTTTAAGCCACTAGTTGGGTTAGTGAACTCTTTCTAGTCTCTACCACAATTGTAAACCAACAAGTAGGGCATAGTAGGGTTCGCAATGGGACAAGTTTCGATTGGGCATGGAAGTGTAGAATGTATCAGTTCGGTTCGCTTTTTAGACCCAAACCGAAACAAATTTTTTTATTTATAAACCGATGAAATTGGTTGGATCAAATTTTGGATCTGTTGGGTTGGGTCGAAAGATATCGAAGCAACAAATAACAAACAAAACAAAATATCGAAGCAACAAACAAGATATTGACAGGGAAATTGAACCACAAACAAGCAAATCGAACCACAACAAGGTAGATCCAACCAGTGTTGTACGAATCAGTGAAAATCGCGATTCAAATCGCCGATATGAATCGACTCGGCATGCAAACGATTTAAATCGTCCAAAAAATCGGACTTCATCCAAATTGGAGTGAATCGCCACCGATTCAGCGGTGAAATCGTTACATCGCGATTGAAGAACAAATGTCCGATTTATATGCTTCGCACAAAATAGAGAATACCAACAGAAAAAAAACAAAACAAAACAAAACAAAACAAAACAAAAACAAACAGGGAAGAGGAAGAAGAACAGGAGTCTGAGAACAAAAATCAGAGACATACCATCTCAGATCTGGCTCAGATCCGCTCCGTCATGACATCTTTCCCTCGGCTCCGGCTCAGATCCGTTGCTTCTCAAGGCCAATCCCTCATATCCGCTCATTATCGAGCTATTTTCTGCTCAGATTGGTTCGAAGAAATCGTTTCGGCTCGATTGTTGAAGAAGAAGAAGGATCTGTTGAAGAAGTTTCAAGTCGATTGTTGAAGAAGAATGCGATTTTTTCAGGTTCCATGTTGAAGAAGAAGAGGATTTTGAGTTATTTTTTCTCGACTCTCTGCATCTCGATTCTCTGCAAGTTCTCTCTGCATCTCGCAAGTTCAAGTTCTCTCTGCATCTCGCAAGTTCTCTCTGCATCTCGACGTTCTCTCTGCATCTTGACTCTGGCATCTCACAAGTTCTCTCTGTGAATGTGTTGTGTTGAATCGATTTTTGGATTTCATTATGTATGAAGGTCAGGGTCAGGGACCCCTAAATAATTTTTTTATTAATTATTATACTTAAATCCTCACAGATAAATAATATAACTGGGACAACCTTATTTTCCAGAGAGTGTTTTTTTTATCTATAAAGTGCAAATTCGATCCCCCATTAACTTTTGTAAACCTAACTTTTCCCAAGTAAAGAAAACCCTACCTTTTGCAAACTTCATTTTTCTATGGAAAATCTCTTCTTTCAATGTTCTTCAATGGCTACCACCAACAAGTGATTATTTTTTTAACTTCTTCCATAGTCTTCTACTTCATACATTAAGTGTTTTCACCAAACAAAGGAGGTTTTGCTTCAACCAAAGGTAAAAAAGTTTACTTCTCATTGTCTTTTGATATTTTTCATTAGATTACTTTACTATTATCACTATGCCAAATGTTGCTTGGGAACATTGTGTCGCTGTGAATAATAATAAACAACATGTTAAGTGTAATTATTGTGGAAAAGAGATGTGGGGAGGGGGTTTTCGAATGAAAAATCATCTAGGAAGAACAAACAAGGATACTTACCATGCTTGAGCAATTCAGATGAAAATTATTTACTATTCAAGAAAATGTGTACTGATAAAGTGGTTGCAAAGGTTGCTGAAAGGAGGGAAAGGCATGCTCCAATGTATGGGGATGATGGAAATGTAGGTGGTGGAAGCAAAGTTGATTATGGAGGTGAAAAAAAACAAACTACCATGAATGAGATATGGAAACCAACTGATAGGGAAAAATGTTGTGTCAAAATTTCTAGGTTCATTTATGGATGTGCTTTGCCTTTCAACATTGTGACAAGTGTATAATTTAAAGAGATGATTGATGAAATTTGTAAGTTTGGGAGTGGATTAAAACCTCCCACTTACTATGAAATTAGGAACACCTACTTGAAGAAGGAAGTGGAAGAGGTGAATGTGAAGCTTGAAGCCTACAAGAAAGATTGGAAGAAATATGGATGCACTATTATGTCGATGGGTGGACCGATGGTAAAAGTCGAAGCATTACAAATTTTCTTGTTAATATTCCAAAGGGAATTGTTTTCTTGAAGTCCCTTGATACATCAAGCATATTTCATAATGCTGAAAATTTGTACTTGATGTTGGATGAAGTGGTACAGGAAGTAGGTGAAGAAAATGTAATCCAAGTGTGCACGGATAGTGCCTCGGCTTATGTCAAAGCTGGGGAATACCTTATGAAAAATAGGCCACACCTCTCCTGGTCTCCTTGCGCAGCACACTTGATAGATCTTATACTTTCGGGCATTGGTGATTTGCCCCTCCCAAGTGAAACCGTTAAAAAGCCAAGAAAGTAACAGTGTACATTTATAGCCACACGTGGGTATTGAGTCTCATGAGAGAGCACACTAATGGTAGGGAGTTAGCAAGGCCAGTCATCACTCGATTTGCCACAGCCTACCTCACATTACAAAGCATTCTTGATAATAGGGTTGGCTTGAGGAGTATGTTTACTTGCACGAAGTGGGAAGAGTCTCATTTTTCAACGAAGCCAGAGGCACTTGAGGTAATGCATATTATACTGGGGGATAAACAATTTTGGCCCGAGGTGAAGTATTGTATTAATTGTGCATCTCCATTGGTTCGTGTTTTGCGTTTAGTTGATGCGGATGATAGACCTCCCATTGGCTACATTTATGAAGCTATGGATCAAGCCAAGGAAAAAATTGCAAAGAATCTTGGGAACAAGGAGTCGAGATACAAGAAAATATGGAATGTCATTGATGAAAGGTGGAATCTACAACTCCATCGCCCTTTACATGTGGCAGCATACTATCTTAATCCTCGTTTCCATTATAGTGACAACTTTCAAGCGGATGAAGAGATCATGGATGGCTATTATGAAACAATTGAGCGTTTGATTCCATTGAGACGAGAAAGGAATCTCATTGACCAACAACTTGATGTGTTCAGAAGAGGTGTTGGGACATTTGGGAGACAATCTGCCATTGAGGAAAGGACCACGAAACAACCTGGTATGTTTAATGTTTATTTAACTTGAACATTTCCATTGATTATATGTTTATGTCTTTTTACGTATTAAAATTGTGATATTATTATTATAGCTTATTGATGGGAAAGCTTTGGAAGCCATTGTCCGGAATTGCAGAATGTGGCTAAGAGAATTTTGAGCTTGACTTGTAGTGCTACGGGGTGTGAACGTAATTGGAGCACATTTGATCAAGTAAGCAAAAAATTAGTGTTTGTCTATTTCATATTTTAACTAATTAGTTGTCATGTATGATGTGGATATTTAGTAATTTAACTTTCTAATATGTTATATGCATGGTAGATTCATACAAAGAAGCGAAATCGATTAGAACAAAAGCGACTGAATGCACTTGTTTTTGTCAAATACAATCTTGCTCTTGACCAACGCCAACAACATAGGACACAAGGCACATATCCCATTCTATTGTCGGAGTTAGATAATGACAATGAATGGATTGTGCAAGAAGATCCGACACTCCCCAATGATACCTCATGATTGGACATAGTAGATTGTTTCGTTGAGAATGAAGCGGAGCCAAGCCGAAAATGACGTCGTAAATTAATAATTTATTACTTGTTTGCTTTATTTATTCAAATTTACTTCTAGTTGTTTACTATAGTTACTACTTTTGAACTTTAATGTGAATAGGACCAAGAAATTTAACGAAGTCGACAAAGGGAAAGAACAAAGTCATTGAAGATGAAGAGGAAGAAGGTTGTGACTTGGAAGATGAGATTGATGTCATTGATAATGCAGACATTGCAATTATTGATGCAATTATCGATGAGCATGAAACTACTTCATGAAGGGATCAAAGTTGGAATCAGGGAAAGACTCTAACTTCTAATTTAATAGTTATTATTGCTTAATAGTTTATATTTTGCCTTTTGAGAGTCATTTTGTATACGCTTCCATACATTCTTGGGTATATTTTGCGTATAGGATAGAATGTTAGAATGAACAAGAAGTGTTGAAGTCTTATACTTTTTGGCAAGTGAAATATTTTACTTTTTGGAAAATGAAGTCCACTTTGCTCTACTATATTTTGTTTGTTTTCCTAGAATTTTCAAAAAGACTTGATAAAAGCAATATTCTACACAAACAACAATATATTGGAACTGATCAATTTTTTTGTAATTCTTCATCACACAAACAAAGTTGAACTTGGATTACATTCATTCATCTTCATTCTAACAATTTCTCTTCAATCGCAATGGTCATCTCATTCGCACCTGCCACATCTATTGCCCCACTTTTATACTTTGATCAAGCTGAATACACTTCGAGTTCCATGTAATTTTGAAACCTATAAAGAGTACAAAAATGTAAGTAAAAAGAAATGATATATTCCTAAATGAAGGCAAATATATATATATATATATTATAATTAAAAAAATTTACGATTTACGATTAAATATAAATCTTACATGTTACGATTTACAATACGATTTACGATTCACTAACATTGGATCCAACAACAAACAAGATAGATGAAATTGAAAAGAGATAAGAAGGAGAAGAAATCGAACCTGCAAACTGCAATTACCCTTGATGATGATCGCTGTGAGAGTAAAAGAGATCGAAAGAGGGTGTAGATCTTTAGTGCAACAGGGTGTTGGAGTCTCGGATGATCAGATCGAAAGAAGAAGATTTAGGTTTAGGGTTTGACAGTCGTTTGGGTTTGAGAGTGAAAGAGAGAAACTGAGAGAGAAAGGGTTGTGTGCGTTTTGAGTTTTTGTTTTTGGGCGTGATTTAATGCAACAGGGTGCACCGCAAGGCATTTGTCGCACCAATCAGGTATTGACACCAACCTGTTTTTGTATTTATTTATGTATATCTAATTAATTGTCGGTTTGGATTTAATCGGTCGGTTCAGAACCGTAGACCGACTCCGAACTGTTTATAATCGGTTTCGGTTCAGTTTAAATGATTTTCTTTCCACTCATATTTCAGTTAAGTTACTGAACCGAAATTGAAAATCGGTTCGGTCGATTAACCGAATTTAAATCAATTTTTGCCCACCCCTAATAGAATGTTAACCAACCGTTAAGAACTCGATGTAAATTTAATGAGCAAAATTCAAATTTGGATTCGGGATACAAATCCTATTTCATGACCACTTTTACTGGTTCCAGGTTGGATCCATTGCCAGTCCTATTACCAGGTTTTTGCAACCGAGTTTTTCAACCAGGGTGATGTGATGTGATCTTGAAAGAATGATGAAATTATCAAAGTGTTTATGTATATCTTGAGATTGTAAAAAACTTCCTCCGATAATGCCACATCATCCTGGTTGCATAATCTGATTGCAAAACCTTAGTCCCTAGCCTCACTCTATGGAATTTCATGGGTTGAACATGTGTTGATGTTAGAATTTAATCGATGCACGATAAAAATTTGTAACCGTTGCATACCAACAAATGTTAGAATTGAATCGATGCACGATAAAAATTTGTAACCGTTGCATACCAACCAATTCATCACGTACACCACACATAGAACTTTGGTACTAACCCAATAAAAAAGTTAACAAATTCGGATCTTCTTCTTTTTCAGCTCACCACGACGACCACAATCAGTTTCTCTTTAATCCAAATTTTTTTTTCTCATTTATGTTATTTTCTCTCACCTTTTTCCCATCTCCAATTATTTATAGATATTGTTATTTCACCCAATGATTTACTAGAATAATCACATCACTAAAAACAATTCATGTTAGGCAGATGTTTACAAAACACCCAAATCATGTTTGTATCACTACTAATTCTTCCTACCATGCCTTCAAATACGAAAATCCCAATCTCAAGTTCTTCTCAACTTTCTGGATAAATATTATATTTCCTCTCAATCTCTATGAATTCTTTCAACTAAATTGAGAAAGTGGGAAGGTGACCTAGGTTGGTTTGGCTCATTTATGAATCGATCCTTGACCATTGAATTTGTTGAACTAGAAAATGTTGATTCTTTAAAATTCTACTAGTCTTCATCAAATCTTCGCATAAGAATTATGTACAAGTAGCATACATGGAGTTTGAGTACATCTGAAATCATATCATACAAGGTCGGAGTGCCTCGAATAAATCCAAAATGTATTTACAAATTTAATCATAATGAACAACGTCAAATGCCTTGGTAGACACTAGAATGCATGAGACTTAGATAGCAAGGCCGAAGCGCCTTAATCATGGCCGGGAGCATGGCTATGACTGGGATACATTGTTGGGATGAAGTTGGCTTGAATAGTCCCACATCAAGTAAGGTGGAGTTGTCACTAAGGTTTATAAGGGAGTGGTCCACTCCCTAATAGTAACGGGGCCTTTTAAGATATAAACCCTACACCCGTGGCCCGGATGGTAGGCCCAAGTTGCGGTGTTTAAGTAGGCAACAATATCGTTGCTATGTATAGTGGACCTTGGTATCAGAGCCGATGGTTCGGCGGAGGAGCAATCATACGGAAACAAAACTCTTTGTCTATGGTCGGGAGAAATCATACAAAAACAATATCGTTGCTATGTATAGTGGACCTTGGTATCAGAGCCGATAGTTCGGCGGAGGAGCAATCATACGGAAACAAAACTCTTTGTCTATGGTCGGGAGAAATCATACAAAAACGCAATGCCGAGATACCTTGGTCATGGCCAACAATAATCATACCGAGACACAAGACTGGGATGCCCTCAAACCGAAATATGAGTTCGAACACAAGGCCAAGATGCATTGATTAGTCTGGAGCAATCATTCATTAACACGAAGCTGGGATGCCATTACTGTGGACTGAAGCCATTGGACTGGAAATCTAGGCCGGAGTGCCTCAAACGTCAGGGTCCCTTCAAATTGGAATACAAAGCTAGGATGCCTTGACTATGGTCGGAATGCACCCAAAAACTTCTTAGCATTGTGCTTAGGACTTAGTTTTAATACTTTTTCCGTATGTCTGTATATGCAACAACATATAACTATCTTGAAAACTTTACATATTCTTATTTATGAAATAAACTCGGAATCTACTATACTTTCGATGTTTAGATATACATTGTTGTGTCAAAGTTTTTTTCTGTCATGGGGGGGGGGGGTGTTTCCTGGCTGGAGCTGGGTGCCTCCAGTATTCAATCATATAGAGTCAGAGCAACCTGACTTGAGTCGAAATGCATTCAAATTCAATCATTCATGGTCGAGGCATCCTTGGTGGAATCTTTAATCATACGGGGTCAAAATGCCTTAGTTGGAGCCGGAGTGCCTCCAAATTTTGATCATACGGAACCAAAGTGCTCTGACTAGAGCCGGAATGCCTCCAGATTTCTCATTTTATGGCGGGAGCACAACCAATCTTACTTTCAAGGCTGAAGCGCCTTGTCTGGGAGTAGGTTGCTACCCAGACTTTGTAAGTTGGGGCCAAAATGCACCCAATCTTACTTTCAAAGACGAGGCACCTTGACTATGAGCCAATTTGCTACCTAGACTTTATACACTAGGGCTGAAATGCGCCTACTCTTACTTTCAAGGTTGGAGCTCCTTATCTGGGAGCCGATTTGCTACCTAGATTTTTATGATTTGTTCTACTCATGGTACTTTTTTTTTGGTAGCCCCAATGGATACCACACCTCCGATTGGTACAACACCCAGGCACAGATTTACGTGGGGGCACCTGCCCCCACTGACTTTTGAGATTTTTTTTTTTTTTTTATAATTTATTTGTCCCCCAATTAGTTTTTTTTTTGCCCCTCTATTATCACTTTTCACTTCAACCAGGACTTCATCCTTCAAATAATGTACATATCAAATTCAAACTCTACTTTTAGAGTTTGAGATAAAGGTTAAATCCCTCAAATCTCTTAAAGAACAAAAATTCTAGCGGGCCTGGGAAACCAGCATGGTTTCCCTGCCTGGGGGGGCAAAAATACATTTTTGCCCCCCCCTCTTTAAACACATACTCCAAAAAGGTGTTTTAAAGAGGGGGGCAAAAATGTATTTTCGCCCCCCAGGCTGGTTTCCCAGGCCAGCTAGAATTGCTCCTCAAAGAAATCAAAATCCACAGTTTCTTCTTCACACTCCATCGTTTGGATAAGATGAGGGAAACCCCCATATTTCATCATCTTCAAAGATCTATAACTATTGAGTTATTTGAGCTCATCTTCACAAGATCCAGTAGGATCCAAACCACCTTATTCTTCTTCTTCTAGGTACCAGGTGCCTTCATTAATCACTGTGTTCGTCATCTCCACAAAAAAATCGTAAGCAACCCAATCTTGTCCTCCTTTTCTTCATGTAGTAGTAATCAACGATTCAAACCCTTCTCTTCTGTTGTGTTTCTAGAAGTAGTAATCATCTTCAATGAATATAGTAGCAATCATCTTCAATGACTGTCTTTGTTGTACTCCCCGTTTTGCTATATTTAAAAAAAAATTCATGTTAAAGTAACTAATTTTTATATTATATTTAATTAATTATGACATCACTCCGGCCTCCCTCAACAAAAATCCTGGCTCCGTCACTGACAACACCCCAGGATGTTCTTGAGGAGCATCAGGTTGTTCCTTGCTTTGTCTCGGGCAAACGAGGAATCCTTGTTTGTTCCAGAATCTTGGATGTAATATATGCAACTATTCCATAAACTGATTATCTCTACTTCAAGTGATGACTAGGTCGCTGAAAGGTTATTCCTCGAATTCATATCTTTTGGACTGAAATTAGAGTTCATTATTATATATCCACACAGATGTCGCCAAATTTAGAGGGTAAAACAACGACCATGCTCGACATAGATGTCTGGCACGAATTCTAACTATACTCAGGATGACTCTCCATTTGAGTATGAGTATGCTAGGAATGATTATTTGTCAGGAACCTAGGTGTGCCCAAGATGGTTCTCTGTCGGGGTACTACACGGATCAGTATTGAGTTTGTTTAAGATAGGATGACTACCTAGACGGTCTAGCTCTGTGCAGGACAGCTACTCGGACGAGTCTGACTCTGCTTAGGCGAGAAGAGTAGCTAAAAGCGATCCTGGCTCTATCCTGGATGGCTGCTTGGACAAGTCTGATTATGATATGGACGAGTATCTAGATAGGATCTTGGCTCTGCCTAGGTTGGTAACTCGAAAGGGTCCAACTCCGCTCTGGTCGGGACGAGTATCAAGATGGGATCCTAGCTCTACAAAGAATGGCTACTCGAACGAGTCTGGTTCTGCTCTAGTTCGGATGAGTATCTAGATGGGATCACTCTACTCTGGGGGTGATCCAGGCTCTGCCCACGATGGCTAATCGGGTGGATCTGACTTTGCTTTGTACAAGATAAGTGACTGAACGGGATCAGGGCACCCCAAGACAAATATTGGACGGGAAGATCGATTAGGGTAGTACGCGGGATGGATACTAGATGGGAAAATTGTCTACACAGGATCCTGGTACTGCTCGGGAAGACTGTGGGGATGAGGTTATTCTACTACCCGGGACAAATACTAGATGAGAAGACTGTCTGGATGGGATTCTGGTACTACTCGAGATGATGTCTAGAAGGAATCAAGGTACTGTCTGGATGCCTGATACTATTTGAGAAGACTGTCTAGACGAGATCAGGTACAAAACTCATTCTAAGCATCAAAACCTATTCGAAAAACTCTAAATGTTAATATGTACCGAGAAACGCTCATCGGGTTGTCTGCCTACGCAGTTGCCCTTTGCCATTGACCTTTACTATTTATAAAAAGCCCAGGGTGTAATGGTCTTTGTCACTTACGTCCAGGTTCAACGTATTTGGTAGTCTCTGCAGAGCACCCGTTGGGGTACATATCCAAAGTGGCACGTGTGAGGCACATGTTGGTCATCTTTTTTGCAATACCGAAAATGCCCATTATAGTTTATATCTTTAATATTGTTTACAAACAAAGACGAGCCACCAAATTATGTAGTGTCCTCCAACCATACCAATCACAACAATGAATTAACCAAAATTCGCAACAATAGAGAAAAAAAAAAATGATACTAGGAAACAATAGTAGAGGTAAAAGAAGGTAGAGCGTGTAGAGATAGTCATGGCCCATAATACAAAAAAAAAAAAAAAAAAAAAAAAACTAGGTCCTGCCTAGACCTTTGGGCACTAGTCCCTGCTCGTTGCTCGCCTACTGACTAGTGACTTTTAGAACCTTGGTCATGGGTTTATCAACACTGGGTCTGTTTAGTTGGCCATTTTTCGTGGAAAATGGAATCCAAATTTTACGTCAAGTGATTTTTTGTTGTTTGGTTGTGTATTGGAGATAGAATGATTAGATTAGCCTCTTTGAACATAGGAACCTTGACGGGAAAGACAATAGAATTAGTGGATGTCCTGCGTAGGAGGAAAGTAAACATAGTTTGTCTTCAAGAGACAAAATGGAAGGGGAACAAGGCTAAAGATTTAGGAGGAGGGTTCAAACTCTTCTATTCTGGTAAAGATGGCACTAGAAACGGGGTGGGAATAGTGGTAGATAAAGTTTTTAAGGATGCAGTAGTCGACGTTAGGAGGTTTGGGGATAGAATCATAAGTATTAAATTAGCTTTAGAACTAGAGATAGTGCATGTTATTAGTGTGTATGCACCCCAAGTGGGTTTGGACGAGGAGACTAAGAAGGATTTTTGGGACTCTTTAGAGGAGTTAGTTCTTGGAATTCCCTCTTCCGATAGGGTTTTCATAGGCGGGGATTTGAATGGCCATGTTGGTAAGGATAGAGTTGGGTATGAGAGGGTACATGGAGGTCAAGGCTTTGGGGATCGAAACACCACGGGGATTTCTATTCTAGATTTTGCGTTAGCTCAGGATTTTGGGATCGTAAATACTTTTTATAAGAAGAGGGAAGACCACTTGGTGACCTTTGCGAGTGGGCGTAATAGAAGTCAAATTGATTATTTTCTTGTGAAGAGACACGATTTAGGTAGGTGTAAAAATTGTAAGGTTATACCAGGAGAGTGTCTGACATCCCAACATAGGCTGTTAGTTCTCGATTTTTGTCTTAAGAGTAGGGGTCGTATTGCTATAGAACAGGTTAGACCGAGAATTAAGTGGTGGACCTTACAGGGAGATGTGTGCCAAAGATTTAGAAAGAGGATTTTGGGTGGCCAGTCAGTTTCAGAGGGTGGGGAGAATCTAGAACCAAAGGATAGGACTAGTCGCGCGGATCTTTTTGAACATTTGGCAAACCGAATAAGAAGATGTGCGAATGAAGAGTTAGGACAGGCCAAAAGAGGAGGTTTCTATGGTAAGGAGACATGGTGGTGGAACGCGGATGTGCAACAAACCATTGCGGAAAAGAAAAGATGCTTTAAGGCGTGGCAAAAAGATAGGTGCCTAGAGTCTTATGAGCTTTATAAGCAGGCTAAGAAGTTGAGTAGTAGAGCAGTAGGGGAAGCTAAGAAGAGAGCGTATGATGCTCTTTATAATAGGCTAGGTACGAAGGAAGGGGAGAAGGATATTTTCAAGATAGCGAAGGCTAGAGAACGAAAAACTAGGGACTTGAGTCATGTTAAGTGTGTTAAGCATGAGGATGGAAGAGTCTTAATGCAGGATAAAGCTATTTTAGATAGATGGAAGGATTACTTTTGGAACCTACTCAATGGAACACATGTAGGGGAGTTAAACTTGGAGGGGTATGCTTCACAGGAAGGGAGAGATCGCGTGTTCCATCGCAGAGTTAGTGCCACAGAAGTGAGAGAAGCTTTAAAAAGAATGAATACAGGGAAGGCCGTTGGACCGGATGATATACCAATTGAAGCATGGAAATGTCTGGGAGAAGTTGGAATTCAATGGCTAACTAAGCCCTTTAATAGGATTTTGGAAACTAGAAAAATGCCAGATTCATGGAGGCATAGCATTGTGGTACCAATTTATAAGAACAAAGGGGATATCCAAAATTGCTCGAACTATAGAGGGATAAAGCTTATGAGTCATACGATGAAACTTTGGGAGAGAGTTATAGAACAAAGACTTAGGAGTTTAACCACGATTTCAGAGAATCAATTTGGATTTATGCCAGGTAGGTCTACTACGGAGGCCATCTTCCTGCTTAGGCAAACTATAGAAAAATATCGAGAGGCACGTAAGAGTTTGCATATGGTTTTTATTGATCTGGAGAAAGCATATGATAGGGTCCCCATGGAGTTAATTTGGTGGGTGCTTGAAAGGAAGAAAGTGTCTCAATGTTATGTCGATATCATTAAGGATATGTATGAAGGGGCTGTAACAAGTGTTCGCTCAGTAGGTGGGATGTCTAGTGAATTTCCAGTGACAGTAGGACTACATCAAGGGTCGGCGTTAAGTCCATATCTCTTTGCTTTGGTCATGGATGAGTTGACGAGACATCTGCAAGAAGATGTACCTTGGTGCATGTTATTTGCAGATGATATTGTCTTAATGGATGAGACTAGTGCAGGTTTAGGTCAGAAATTAATTAAGTGGCAGGAGGCTTTAGAGAGTAAAGGTTTTAGAATTAGTCGTTCGAAGACGGAGCATCTAGTGTGCAACTTTGGGTGTGAACCAAGAGGGAGAAGTAATGCAATTGAGATCGAAGGTGTCGAGGTCCCGGAGTGTGAGGCTTTTCGATATCTAGGGTCTATAATTCAAAAGAATGGGGCTATTGGAGCAGATGTAGACCACAGGGTTAAAGCTGGTTGGTTGAAATGGCGAATGGCGTCAGGAGTATTGTGCGATAGAAGGATGTCTGCAAGGCTAAAAGGGAAATGCTATAAGACAATTGTTCGACCAGCCATGCTATACGGTTCAGAATGTTGGGCTACTACGGTACAACATACGCATAGGATGGCAGTAGCAGAAATGCGTATGTTAAGGTGGATGTGTGGTAAAACTCGTAAGGATAAAATTAGAAATGAAAGAATTAGGAGATATTTAGGTGTAGCGCCCATAGAGGAAAAAATTAGAGAAAGACGTTTAACTTGGTTTGGTCATGTGCGGAGGAGACCAAGCACGGCGCCAATTAGAAAATGTTTAGATTGGCAAGTTAATGGAGGGTGTAGACGGAGGGGACGACCGTTGAAAACTTGGATGAAGACGGTGAATGAAGATATCATTGAGCTTGGATTAGGTGAGGAAATGTGGGAAGATCGCATTGCTTGGAAAACCAAAATTTATGTAGCCAACCCCGAAAATCTCGGGAATGGGCTTTAATGATGATGATGATGGTTGTGTATTTAATGATAGAAAACCTCTAGAGTTGGAATTAGTGGTTTGAGGGGCTTGAAGTGCATTCCCCCTTACTTTAATCTTGGGATCAAAATAACAACACCCTCGCTCTATACACGGGGGGTAAGAAAATTAAAAATATTATTAAAATAAGGATATATCTTATGCTCTATGACTCCTGAAAATTTGAATTGAAGCAACAAGTAGTATTGAAGGATATCTAAGTAATTCTTTAGTTAACACTGCCATATGGTAAAATGAACTCTCTCTCATCCTACCTCCATCGGTACCAACTAAATTGGAACTTGGCTATACATTAGTGATAAACTCATTATCAACTAAAGATTATTAATAGGAGATGACTTACCTCGCTGCGAATGCCTATAATGATGCAGAAATCTGTATTCTCCTGACCTAGGAGCAGAAAGCGTGCAATGTGAGACATGGCTACAGGCAAAACCAAACAGCTCAAAATCGACGACATTATCCAAATACTGACTTTTACAAGTAATCTTATCTATTAGAATATTTTCAACATTAAATTCCTCCTTTTTTTTTGGTGATCTCTTACCTGCATAAATAACATTACTTTGAGCATTCATTAGTGCAGCGATGTAAGATGAAGTACAAGGAGTACAAGCTACTATATACTTGGGCTTCTTCTGAGCTATGTGATCTTGCGGCAGATAAAAAAGGTCAACTCGAGGAATAGAGCAACAGTAAAATAACACCTTCTGACTTCATAAACTATGAATGGACACAAATGACATCATACTGTAACTGGCCAATATGGCCCTCTTAACAAAAACACGTTGCAGAACCTATAATATTTCTCTCAATATTGATAACTACAAAGATAGCCAACATCCCTTTAAAACAAGGAAAGCGGCCATATGTACAATATATAACACCCACCTATTTATGGGGTCATACAAGACTACGAAGACTAAATAGATACAAGGTCAAACAAACCTGAGAGCACATATCATCTAACCAATCTTTCAGGGATCAAAGTCTACTCCGTGCACCACCAATACGACTTTGGTGGCGAGTCTGCATGATTCTGCTAAATTATTTGAACCTTGGGGATGCCTCAATCCAGCCAAACGGGGCAGAAAATGAATGAATATCTTGAACCAAAGAATTATTTGAGTTATGATGAGTTATCTCCATCTCCAAGTATTACAGCAATACCTGTACTACATGACTTGGGATCCCCCTTCAAATTAGACTTCGACCTCTCTCTAAAGTTAGGTCTACCACCATTGTTTTCGGATATGGATTCTTGACTCCCCACTCTACCGATAATGCGAGCAAAACTTGCGCTTGTTTGCAGTTGTGCAGGCCTAACCTTATTAGGAATGTTGTCAATCTCTGGACTTGAATTGTATAAATGGGAGCTGTACTGGGAGCTGTACATGAGTGCTGGCAATTGTTGAGAATGGCAAAAGCGCAACTGCATCTTGTACTCTGGAAATTTTAAAAGACATGTATCCAAAACCCTGTGACGAATTTCTGGAGTCAGTTCCTTCAAGAGATCTGATATGGCCAGTTCATGCTTCCTCTTTATTTCATCAAGTTCCCTTTTCTGCTTTGCCAAAATATGCTCCAACTCTACAGTGATTCTTAAATATTTCAATTCATCTTTAGTTGAAATTTCAACCTTCTCCACTGATGCTGTTGTACTCTCACTATTATGTTGCTTTTCAACTCCACCATTTTGATTCTCGTACGATAGTGAATTCACGGGTAAATCAAACTCTTTCCTCTCATCACCAACAAGTGATTCACCTTGCCCTTCAGAAAACGCAGATGAAACATCAACAGAATCATGTAGCGGAGAAGAAAAATCTGACTGCGAAGGCCTCGATGGGGATCCACCGCTGAGATTCTTAGGGGAGTCTGACCAATACCTCCGACCTGAAGGGAATCGTTCCAACACAAGACTGCTTGAAGATGGATCAGAATCACTTGCCAATGGAGATAATTCGTCTTTACTCTCAGAGTCACATTTATCTGAGACTGCAAGCTCGCCATCAAGATTATCTTTTGAAGCTTTTCTAGATAACCATTCTGGAATATGTGCTTGGATTTCTGAGTCAATCATTGCAGCAACTGTTGTAACGTCTTGGTCAGTAAGGTCCAGTTCAGAAACCATTTCAGTGGCAACACTAAATGCTGTGTCAGCTTCAGTATCAAATGGGAAGTGAATGTTACGAACATGACCTGTAAGTATTGGATGACTAACTTGAACATAAAAATTTTTGGACAGTAATAATAATGGATACAAAATCACAAGATAGGCAAATAACCTGTAGAATCTGCAATTCGTAGTTTCAAAAATATCGTATTGACATCTTTCCTTTGCCCTTCTACCATGAAATCTCGACTTGACTCAGGTATCTCATCTTGAACAGTTGACGAATTTGAGCCAACATTGGATTGCCTGACAGTAACATCTGGACTTGCAAGTGCACATTGTCAGATGAAAAACATAAAAGCTATCTATCAATAACTTCAGCAATTTACCTGAGTTACTGGAACCAGGTTGTTGAGGACGAGATACACTGTCGTTTTCTCCATCTAACCGCAGAAAAGGATCTAGTAACAACTCTATAGCAGGCAATCTCAAAGAGGCCTTTGCTATGCATTTTTCAATAAATCGTTTCACTCCAGGATCCTGCACCTTCTCCAACGATGCAGGCTTGATTCCCTGCCAAAAGAAGCAGAATTAAAGCCATATCAAGAAATTTATCCAGCCAACTACTTCAGTTTACAGTATGAATGCCAATGGTAGCCTGGTTGGATGGTTAAGGCTGTGGTGGTTTAACCCCACGTCTTGGGTTATATACCCACCGGCGGCGCGCTTTCCTTTCAAAAAAAGAAAAAAAAATAATAAATAAAAATTTACAGTATGAATCCCAGATCTTAAATGAAACTAGTGTGGATCATAATCCTGTTATAAAATACCTTTTTCTTTTGTTAGATATGATTAATATGACTCGAACTAAAATAAACATAAAGTTCACGACTTCCCTTACAATGTGTATACCAAAAGTAACTGCATCAATATAGCAAAAATAAGGAGTAATTTTCCTTCAACTCATTTAGATGATGGAAGAATGAGCCATGCCAGACGTAAGAAAATTAGAATCAGAGATGATTGGCAATAAACACAAGGGCTCAGTTAGGAGACGGTGCAGATCTAACATAACATTTCATTCCAGGTAAGAATCAAGAGAGGAAAATGTTCCTATGTTTATCCTAGCAGTAATCAAATCATGTTCAAATACTTTTATTACATATCTTCGTAAGTCATCATAGTAGAAAATGATATAAAATTTACACCAACTGTTGAAGCAGATATGGTAATTGAAGAGCTAGCATACAAGAAATTTATTGTTCGGTCTTCAGGGAAGAACTGCATACATTCTATCCATTGCTAGAACCTGTGTCTTTAGATTGAAAGTGATGATACGGAACTCGGATAAACCACATTTCAAACTCTTTCCAATTGATTATTGAAAGGATAAAACTTTTTATAAGGTTAATCTTCATTCCTAATCTAAAGTCTTTCTTAACTTTTCAGTTAGAAACACTTAATTGCGTTATTAGTTGATGTTTTGATTACTATCTTAAAAAATAAATATAGATATTGGCACATTAGGAACACAAAATGGTTTTTATTGACAAAAGAGGATGTAAATTAAGCACACTACATACACATGACTAAATAAAATCTATATCATTTGAGTTGTGTTTGAGTTGAAATTTTGAGAAAAATTAAAGACCAAAATTAGAAACATGTATACTCATTTTGACTTGCGTGCCTCGAGATACGCATTAAAAGGTGAAAAGTGAATTTCTTTATCATAATCACGAAGCGAGCGAGGGCCCACCTTGGATGCAACGTACATTGTCCAATACCACCCGAAAGGGTGGTTCTTAAACACCCATAAAGACCGTTTATAAGATATTTAATGGCGGGGACTTAAACACGTATATCAAGGAATGATGTCGAAACAGGCTGAAACATTGGCACGTAGTGATAATTCGTAATTTTTCTAAAAATTTCATCTCAAATGGAGCTTAAAAGAATTAATTATTTTTTTAATTTAATAATGTCCTTAATTTACAATGAAAACTATGGGAGTCCTCATGGGTCCGTAAAAATCATATTTTATCCCTACACTGCCAATGCCCCTAAAAAAATACAAAAACAATTTAATTGTCTATTGTACAAGCATTATCTCTAATATATAACAATTACAAAACACAATCTAGAAAAATATAGACGTATACCATACTTAACTTTGATGTTCGAGTCAAACTCTATTTTCATTAATATCCACCTAGGACAAAAACCAAGAACACACCCAGCATAGAGATGAATTCAAGTATCTTGGCTCATTACATGATGAGGGTAAAGGATTTCAAGTATATGATATTGTGATTGACAAGAGCTAGAACACTCCAAGATGGAGATTATTAGGAAGTGGATCAATTATGGGTCGTTACATGATGAGGATAGAGGATTTCAAGTATATGATATTATGATTGACAAGAGCTAGAACACTCCAAGATGGAGATTGTTAGAAAGTGGATCGACTAGAACAATGGAAAGTTAGCCCCACGTAGGATAACAAGCACATCTTATCTTTATAAAATGGGAGGAAATCTACTTAAGCACCGAGGAACTTCAAGATGGATCACCAAATCCAAATCCAATCTCACTTAGAGGCAGAGCTACATGGTTGTGGGGTGCCCCACCCCCAACTTTCAAACTTCATTTGTATGTTTGGGCCAATTGAACAAAATCCATGAAAAGTCGAAACATTTTTTATGGTTTAGGGCATTATTCTATGAAAATTAATGGTCTTGGGGCACGATTTTGTTAACTTTACTTTTGTTTGCCCGTGCTAAATTGAAAGAGTAAATTTAAAAATAAAAAGTAAAAATTTTTGACAGAATTACATGGGCTTAGGGCACCATTGATTTGATTTTGTGGCCATGTTATTTACTTATTTTGACAATGCATTACTGAGAGTCAATACATATTAATAAATTCGGGTATGGTTTATACTAGAGATAATGGTGTCGATTTTATATTTAGAAGTATTTGATCCAATACCCTCCTATCTCCAACAAATTGAATAGAAAGATACAGTTTGTCGTAAAAAATAATTTATTTTAATTGCAGATATGGTAAAAGAAAAAAAAATATTTTTTTTGTTTTATTATTGTTTTAGAAGAGCCCCACTCCCAACAAAATTTCTGGCTTCACCGTTGATCACACTCGTATGGTTAAATTGACGCAATATCGTGCCAATAGGTCCATGCATGAATATGCAACCCCCACACCATCACACAACGAGCCCACGAGATGCCAGCACACAGGTCATAGTACAACCTCGCCTCTACATATAGCAATGATATCATCCCCAACTTCAACACCCAAATGGGCCAGGGCCAGGGCCATCGTGGGATTTCATATGTGGGAGTTTTATTGAAAGGCCTCATTGCCAGTCTGAAATATGTCGTCATCTAATGAGTCATGACCTGTATCTCCTTGACTAATGTGGGACTACAAGCTCAAACAAAGCCACATCTCTACAATGTCCACCTTGATGAGATTTGAGCTTTATCTGTGCCTGTGGTAGGGATGACAACGAATCAAGCAATGCTAAGTAAAAGGTATATATACACAGACCCAACCTGAAATTAGACCCCTATTACCTGATTAGTTTGATTAGGCATAACCGAATAGATAACATACGAGTCTGCTCAAACCCGAACCAACAGACCGACACAAAATGAGGCAGTTTGACTCGATCCAAAAACCTCTATAAATGGATATAAATCAATTTATATGGTCATTTATATTAACTGATTTGACTACATATTTAGTAATCATATATATATAACATATAAATGTATAGATATATACATCAAACTAGGTTTGGGTCTAGATGACCATATCCCGATCCAAATCGGGCTGCCTTCCAAGACCTGATTCAAGGCCTGGGTAAAGAGCCCAAACCTGAACCACTAGGGTCGGGGCAGTTTGAGACATATTGCCATCCCTGATTTGTGGAGCACCCATACTTGCTATATAGCTCCAACATGAACATGTGCTTTCCCACATTTTCGAAATACCCAGACCAAATCACCGGGCTCTAATATGTTATTGTTGAGGATGAAGTAACCCCTCTACATAAAAGGTGCCAATGAGTCATGTCGCATCACTTTACGATTCCATGTAAACACAACACATTTAGTAAATGCGTCAAGAAAACCAAACCCAAATATGGTTGACATGGGATCAAACAACCTAACACGACCCATTTTGACATGGTTAGCCAATGGTGTCAAATCGTGTTGCCAACCCTTTGACACGCTTGACCCATTTTGACATGATTTAACCCATTTAGACTTTTATAAAATAAAATTAAAACCTATGTAACACAATCGGGTCATCTATGTGAATGGGTTAGACGTGTCAAAGTTACGTCTAACACGATTAACTGACTAGGATTGGTTTTAGCCCCCAACCCCAAACACGACACGATAGTTTGAATGGGTCGGGTCAACCTGACACAATTATCAATCATGTTCATGTTTTGTCAAGAATAGCAGGACGTGTCATGTTGTGTCAAGTAATCGTGTCGGGTTACTGGGTGTCGCCCGTATTCTCTATGATGTAGCAAATAAGGGTTCACAACGAATGGGAAGAAATATAAGTAGGTAGTTTGATAGTGATTTTAGAGTTGGTGTTGGATAATGAGGGGATGGGTGGGCATGGAAATGGTTGAGGGTGTTTTTTCCTTCTATCATCATTTAATTGATGACACATGCCATCTACAGGGGCTAGGCCCATCTTTCCTAGTGTGAGGATATAGAAGAAGTATTTACCTCCACGGGTTTTCTTCTCTGTGTAGGAGTTCATGGAACCAAGACTCGGGATGTTTTGATTAGTACAAATATGGATTTGGAGTAGAGTTGCCCTATGTGTGTCAATGGGGTGGAGACACGAGATCATCTTTTCCTTCACTGTGAGCTACTTCCGTGTGTGAGACTATTTCATTATCGGGTGATGACTTGGTCCATCATGGACGTGTTTGAGGAATAGAAGTACCTGTGCACTCTAGCTCTAAGGATATCCTTAGGGGTGAATAGTGCCTTTTATCCCTAATGTCATCGAGTGGTTGATGTAGCAATAACAAATGGGAGGTAGTTTGATGAATCTCCCCTACAAGTCCATTGGTGTTTGCATTCTTCCCATGTTTTGTTCAAGGGCGTTGGGTTCCACGAGTTTTTTGTAAACTGGTATATCTATATAAAGGTTTAGTAATGTCTTGTTATTGACCTCGAATGTTAGGAGCTTGTCCATTGTATTTCTATCATTAAAATTTGGACATTCATAAATAGATAAACACCTTTTGAGCGTGAATATTGGTTTATGAACCCCTTTTTGCTTTCCAAAAGCCCTTTTATATGTTGCTAAATAAAATCAAAGAATAGCTTGGTGGCATTAATCACAACTATATTTAGAGGAAATTCAATCCACACTTTATTTCTGGAAAATAATTGTTATCTATTTTCCTACTTTTTGAAAATCTAACTTTCCGTATTCCATTTACAATACTAGTTTCTTCTGTCTCTCAAAATAATTTAGATCCTTACCATAATGAACTTCAAAGTTCAAGCTCTCCAATTTTGAATAGAGACTTTGAGCTTTCAACTTTCAACATGAAATGTTCCATGTGAATATGTGATCATGTATTCAATCGTTTCTCAAATTATTAATTCTAAATACTTAAAAGAGCTACGCACTATTGCAAGTATTCCTTATCTGAAAGTTTTCACTTGGCAAAACTTATATTAAAAACTTGATATATTTCATATTAGAATTTAACTATATCTTATTATTTTTCAAGGTCTACCTAAAAACACAATTTGCACACAAGTACATGGAATTGCATATATATATGTACGTAAACAATTTTTTATATTGTATGAAATAGTTTATATCATAAATGTCTAATCAAAACTCTAAGAGTGGTACTTCAACAGCTCTGGTTCATCTAAAAAAAATGATAGGAAAAGGTTTAATTCGCATCATTTGGGGAATTTTATCAAGTGCAGTGCCATGTTGAAATTAGGCCTTTATCTTATCATTGGACAAGGCCACAACAGTATCCTAAGAGAAAGTAAAAGAAATACATGATTTTACTTTCGAAGAATTCTAATTTATGTTGTTCTGGATATCTTTATCTTATTTTCACTCAAAATCTCTCATATCTTCTAAAACATCACATAATACTTGAAACTATGGGTGTGTTTGGTTGCATGGAATCCTATGTCATGGGAATCAACGAAGGGACCTCCATATTTTATGCTAATTTGAGGTATCGCTCCACATCCACCATTTGATTTTGTGATCAATGGTGGGAATGAAAGTCTCATGAACATGAGAATCACATGCCATGGTAGACCAAGGAGTGAGATTCCCATGTTCATGGGACTTCCATTCCCACCATTGATCACAAAATCAAATGGTGGATGTGGAGTGATACATCAATTTAGTCTAAAATATAGGGGTCCCCTCATGGATTCCCATGACATAGGATTCCATCCAACCAAACACACCCTAAGTACAATATAGGTTTTTTTTTTTTTTTTTTACATATCGACCAAAACACTACACAAGTCTAGAACACTATAACACAAGTTTGATTAAACATTAACTCAATAAGAATGGACTGTAAAGGGATTGTGTAGCTCTTGGTTGTGATCGATAAGTAATTTAAAACTCATGGCTTGTGTAAGACCATGGGTAGAATTAACTGGGAGAACCAACAACTATAGCACTAAGGAATTAAGGATAAACAAAAGAAAGTAAGCTTTCCTTACTGATGTTACTTTCTTGTATATCTGAGCTGCGTTGGCACATTCAACATAAGGGTACTCAAAGGTTACTAACTCCAGTAAGCACATGCCAAAAGCATAGATATCTACGAGTTCGTTGTATTCCTCCTCGTACAGCTCTGGTGCCATGAACTCTGGGGTTCCTGCAAGATGAATATAGCAATGATGTTACCGTATTTACTTCCAGGGCTTCCATGGTAGCTTAATCTCAAGAAGGAAAGGTGGCACTCACCAATGACACTATGGGCAGAATTAGCCTTCTGTAGAATGGCAGCAAGACCAAGATCACCAATTTTCACCTCACCTTGATTCCCATTGACAAAAATGTTATCGCATTTCAAGTCCCGATGAATAACTGGTGGATCATGACTGTGGAGATAGAGAAGACCCTGTAAGATCTGCTTAGACCAATTCTTTAATGCTCTCAAATCAACATGCTTATGCTTTTTACGGTACCTAAAATACAGAAGATATTAAAATCATAAAAACTCCAAAAATAAGAAGAAAAAGAACAAGTGAAATTAATGGAAGGTAACAAACTGTCGTAGTGTCCCAGAAGTGAAAATCTCGGTGATGAAATTGATGTTATCGCGCCTTGTATCAACCCATGAATTATAAAACTTAATTATGTTTTTATGCTTGAGAGTCTTAAGCAAATGAACTTCGGAATATAGACGCTCCAAATCTTCAGCACTACGCAATACATCGGCCAATTTAACCTGGTTCCAGGCTACTTCAATTCCTTCCAATTCGTCAAACGCTCTATAGCTGACGAGAGTTTATCAAGGAGACAAAGCTACTGAAGTGATTGCATTATATTGACATTTTTCGAAATGTGATCAAACTCAAAGACAAAAAGCAATAATAATAATATGATGATGATTAAAGGATACACTGTTTTGAATGCCCCCCTTCCTAGGATCTCTCTGTACTGCAAATTCATGTAATAATTGACCCCAAAAGAAAAGAAAAAACCAATTAAGGACAACATTAACAGCATTTATAAGAATTCAAGTTAGGTTCAATGTAGAATTAAAAATCAAGCTTGAGAGATGAATGATTAAAACTTAAATAACGAAAATATATTCAGAAAGTTTTGAAGAAACAAATAAATAGAATTATAAGAAGAGATTTGCTTTACCCGACCATAGCGAAAAGTGGGATCGATCTCGACAAACTCTGCATCTGAATCATCTGGATCCTGTTCTGCTGATGAATCACCAAACACCATTTTTTTTTTCTATTCAATTTTAGAAACTCAATCACTCTTTAACATATTCTCCTCTTTCTTTCAATCCAATTTGTTGTTGGAAGATTTAACAGAGAACAATGCTCCCAAGACAAATATCTGGACAAGGACAAAAAATAAAAAAAAATAAAAAGAGAGAAGAAAAACGAAAGGTGTGAAAGAAGCGTGCGAGTGAGTTCTCCAGAAGAGCTAATGGCTCACAAAATACCCCTGCCTCGTCTGACTCACCATATCTCGCTTTGCTTTATCTCTCTCTAATCCAATCCTTCTACGTATCGAGGGAGGGAGCGAGGGAGGGAGCGAGGATGCTCCCTCGCACGTGAGTTTTTTGAAGGGGTTCAGCTCGTCCAGGGAGCAGTTTTAGAGATTTTTGGCTTCAAAAGTGAAAAAATCCCCATTTTTTGGCTCCAAAGCAAACCCTAATCCCCAATTTTTTTTGGCTCCAAATCAAATTCTTTCTCTTCTCCCTCGACCCTTCCCTCGACTCCTTTCTCAATCTCTCCCACAAACCCTAGACCTAGCAAAGCTCCCTCGACCCCTCCCTCCCTCGACTCCTAGCAAATCGAAGAAATCTGGAGCATTGACTCCGGCGAAGTCGAAGAAATCTGCCTTTTCTTTCCACCCTGAAATCAGAGAATAATGTCGACGAAGAATTGCAGCTCTTAAACCCATCTTCGACTTCTCTTCTAGGCTTTACAAATCTTCTCTCAAAGGAAATTTTCTCTGTAATCACTTCAACCCCTCTCAGATTCGAACAAAATCTCAATTAGACTCTTCTCTGAACAGAGGGTATCAAAACCAGGTAAAAATCTCACCTTTTTCATCCCTCTCTCATATTTTGCTCTCAATTTTAACTATTAGTGTTTGGGTTCTAAGAAATTTTCGATTTTTTTTGGTAAAAAAGAAGAACTTCTCCATACCCAGAAGTCAATACTGCACAAACCAACAATGGGTGTCTACCAAAAAAATAAATTTACAAGTAAAGATGGCAAAACCCTAAACCCTATAAGTGAGATAGGCATCTGTGTGTTAAAGGGCATTGTAGAGAACCCCAGATAGATTGATGGGTTTAACGTTAGAATGAAGAGTTCCTATTGTGTTTATTTACTGTTTTTGGTGTATTACAGAGATTTTGGGCCGTTTAGTTGTTTGTACTTGTTAAATGTTAGATTATTGGGGGTTTGAAGTGTTGAATTGTTATCTTAAACTTGATGGGTGTTTGGTGCTTAGTTCAGTTCTAAGAAATTAGTAAGTTAGTTTATCGTCTTTGGAACCTTTGAATTGATGCTAATTATATTGGAGAGGAACATGGGTTTGAAGTCTTTTTTACGGTTGATTGAAAGTGATAAAAATGCAATCAATGGAGAGGAACATGGATGAAATGTTCACAGGTACGGTGCCTAACTGGTAGACAACGACAAGTACGGGTCGATCCCACGAGGAAAGTGGATGCAATTGAATTTAATAATTTAATTAAACTAATTTGTAGGAAATGGGGTTACAGCATTTTTAAAACTAAACTAAAAATAAATTAAAAATAAGAAAAATATAATAAAATAAAAGATAGATGAGATGGATTTTGTGAGCTTGGACTCACCAATGAGTTAGCAAAAACATTTAAATCTAAATTACTGAAAATTTAAACGAGAAGCTTTAGGGATGAGAATCCCTTGCTTACACCGAATATGTGATCGTTAAAATCCAATTCAAATTATATCATGTTTCTATCAAACATAAATACGCTTTTACCAAGTATTAAGTGTCTTTTTAGGGCACACTTAATCAAAGTTTAAGCTTAATATTTCTAGCACATGCTTTGAATATTGATAAAGGGTAATTCTAACTACCAAACATATCAACTTTAACTTCTCGAACATGAAAGGTGAAAGCAATTTATCAAAAATTCAGAAAAAAATTGTAATTAACAATTAAACACACAATTCAATAAAATAAATCAAAATGAATTATGCAACTCCTTTTGGTTTGACGCAAACTCGATGTGGTGGTACTCAGCAGATCAGCAGGTGGTCCGAACACGAATCCCGAGACAAATGGCTGCAAATGCTCTGTGGTGGTACATAGCATAAATCAAGGTGCCAATAGCCAAATAACAGATTTGACTCGGTCTCCCGCCCTCTCTACAGTGCGCTACAGTACCGCCACGCTCCGCCTTCTTATCCAGCGAGCAGCGGCGCTCTCGCTCCTCGCGAGCGTCCTCTGTCTTCAAACCGTCTCCAGAACCTGAAAAAGAGAGAGAGATTGAGGAAACAGTGAGATAACAACAAAAAAAACAGAAAAGGAAGACGAGGAACAGAGGCTCCCTGTTTCTGCTTGCAAGCTCTGTCTCGCGCGGTGGTGCTCGGTCTGGTTGTGATGGTGGTCGCGAGAGAGGGAGGCAGGAAGGAGCTCGAGACGAAGAGAGGCCGAGAGAAGAGGAGGGACAGGGCGCTGTGGCGAGGCGGAACAGAGCCGCGGTGAGGCTCTGTTTCGCGGCGTGGTGGTGGTGGTTCGCGATGTGGTGTCCGGAGGTGATGGTGGTCGATGAATGATGTACAGGAAGAGGGACAGGGAGGTTGATGGAGGTGACTCTGATGCGAAACAGGGTTGTCACTCCCCTGTTTCGTGGTGGTGGCGGTGCTCGCACGGTGGTGGCGAGGTGACTGTCCGGAGGTGGTGGTGGTGCTCGGGTGATGGTGGTGGCGAGGTGGAGGATGGAGGTGATTTCTGAGTGAGTGAGAGATGGATGAGTGGTGAGGGTGATGAGAATCAATTTGAGAGAAAGAGGGTTTAATTTTATGCAATTCTTTTTCTTCCCTTCTCTTCCTCCCCCTTTTTCTCACCCTATTCTCTTGTATTTATAGAAAATGATCAAGATGAATAGGGATGAGATGAGGGGATGATTCATCAAGGTATAATTTGGAAAATATTCTTTGGGTAGGATTGGGCTTGGCATTGGGTTTGGGTTTAGGTTATGAATTAGGTTTTGGGTTTAGGTGTTATGAATTAGGTTTTGGGTTTAGGTTATGGATTAGGTTTTGGGTTTAGGTTTGTGACCATCTGCTTTATACCACCGTTAGAATCGACTAATTGCCGTTCCTTAACTTGTTGCCTTAATATGATTTCATCGTTTACGCTCAAATTCTTACAAAGACATGAAAACGAAATAATTACTATAAAATATAATAATCGAAACACTAACATGTATAAATTAAGGGATATATTATGTAATAATTATGTGAATATCACCAGGTGATGGTGTGCTTTAGCGGCACCAGAAGTTACTCAGTCGGGAACATCAGCCTACCCATAGGAACAGGGAGACTAGTGACGCTCCTTATAAAAGAGTTCATTGTGGTAGATGCCTCATCTGCATACAATACAATCTTATGAAGACCTTGGCTCCACCAGATGGGGGCAGTGGTCTCTATATGACACCAGTGCCTCAAGTAACCTGTCAACGAAGATAAATGAACTAGCAAGGGAGATCCGTCTTTCACCAAAAAATGCCACTACGTGGCGATGAAACTATCTGATAAAATAACCACGATAGCTCAAGTCCTTCTGAATAGGGATGAACCTACAAGCCAAGGGCTTACTGGTAAGGAGCAGTGAGGATAACATTTAGCATTTTTAAAGCAGATCAATAAAGGTAATCTCTTTAAAAATGACTATACTCCACGCTCAACTCCTTCAACAGGGGAAGACCTGATCCTAATATAGGAGCCTAAATGGCGCACAAGCGGTCGAGTCTAGCCCCACTGAAGGCAACGACGGCTCACCGCATAAGTGACCTAGTCCGCCTAAGGAATCGAGGCATGATACTACAAGTCAAGCCCAGTCACCTGACAGCTCACTGCCCAACGAAGCCTGATCTGAACATGGGGATTAAAATGACAAACAAGCAGTAGAGCCTCGTCCTATTCAGGATGTCGACAACTAATATTCACATAGTCATTACATAAAAAATCTTCGAATTTATATTTGTTAGTGTTTCAAATATTGTATTTTATTCTAATTATTTAGTTTTCATGTTTTGTAGGAATTGGAGCTTAAATGATGAAATTGCGTTAGCACGACAAGTTTGGAAGAACAAGCCAAAAGTGACGATTTCAGTGAGTTTGAAAGGTGGTACAACAATAGAAACCCATTCCCAAACCCATGTAAATCAAACCTAAACCTAAACCTAAGCCCAAGCCCGACCAAAACCTATTTGATGATACATCAAACCGTCCTCTGATCAACACCGTACACATGTCATGATAATCTCGTCACCATAACAAAGCATGCCCGATTGCATGCTCAATCCAGCGAAACCTAAACAACACTAAGCCAATTATTGGCAAGATCCAGACAGTCGGACCCGAGTTTCAATAAGCCATTAAGCCCACCCGTCATGTGGTCAGGCCCAATACTCGTAAGACCTCTAAGGCAAGTATCTAAAAGGTCTACCCAAGACAGGCATGCCAACAACATATTCAATCCTACTAGGGAACATATATTAGAGTATAAGTTGGGCAAGGAAACTTCCTTGCATGGACAATACTCAGAAAGGGAAACCTCTCTCGCAGATCTTGGAGCACGAGTCGTGTAAAGAAAGTATTCCACATGGACAGCTCCCAATTAGGAAAGGATCTCCACAACAAGATCTTTTTCCCTAAACTACGCCACTAAAGGCCTAACAAAACAAGGACTCTTACACTATAAACGAGAAATAAGGTCGATGAACTAGATGTACACTACATAATTTCAATGTATCGTTTTAAGCCTCTCCTAAGCATTATTAACTTAAGCATCAGAGTGTCATCGGCCACCACACGATGGTCCTTGGCTCACATTTGAAACCTGTGCAGGTCTAGGTAAGCATAAAGAAAGGAGAACAGGAATCGACTACATCAGTTTGGCATCGTCCGTAGGGAATGACAAAGTTTTTTCGAATAAGTAATGTACAACCTTTTCCAGAGAATCAACGAGATGGTGACAGCAAGTCTCACAACAATGGAGATGTTGCCGAGCCTTCGATCGCTCAAACCGGGAGAGCGCCACCCGTTCCACCACTGCCACCGGAGGAACCTTCTCAGACCCCTGCGCTGGTGGTGGTTGCAGCAGACCCAAGCGTGGACCTACTTTTAACACAGATGCACAAATTACATAAATGCTAGAGGCTCTCAAACAGCGGAATCTTCCACCCGCAGATGGAGACCGTGAACAGCAAAGGGCTCGGTCCCAAAAGGCTCCAGGGAACATATTGAAGAGAGTCGCACTGCCCCAACAACTTTTCAATGGACAAGAGGAGGAAACACGACCCATAGAGACCCAACGTCCTGAGTCGACAGGCACGTCCTGCACAACCCCATCCGCAATGGGGTCACAAACCTAGACATGTTGTTTAGTCTCATGGTCCCTTCGTTCATGGATCATATAATGGACGAACCACTGCCAAAGAAATATACACCACCAAAGTTGGAGTTTTACGACGGGATATGAGACCCCGTCCGATCACTTGCGCCACTTCCAGCATGTTATGGCGCTCAAGGAAGGGTTCGATGCAATAATGTGCCAATCATTCCCCTCAAGCTTGAAGTCGTCAGCACTAACGTGGTTCCACAGCCTTCTTTCGAAATCCATCGATTCATTCCGAAAGTTGGCATTGGTGTTCCTTACATGCTTCGTGGGCTGCCAAAGGCTCAGGAGGGCTCGCATTATCTGCTGACCCTAAAAAAAAAACAGAGCAAGATGTTGAGGGATTATGTCACTCGTTTTAATGATGAGTTGACACCGCCATCACGACTTTCACTTTGGGTCTGAGAAGAGGCACACTCTATGACTTCCTTACCTTGGATCCCCAACCAATATGACAAACTTGCTCAGAGATGCCCATAGATATATCACTCTGGAAGAAATTATAGCTACCAAGGGAGAGGTGGAGTCAGAGAAGAAACCCTCTGTTTCGAAGGACGGGAAAGAGGGGAAGAAGAAAGAGGACGATGAAAAAAACAAACGGCAGCGCACAAACAACAAAATTGACTCGGGCCGCCCCAGGCAGGACAAGGCCTCGAATTACATTGGGTCCAAGTCTGTCACCCCTCTCAATACCAGTCTGTCTGACATCCTAGATTCCATAAAGGATTGGGAAGAGTTGAAGTGGCCGCCTAAGCAGTGAGGAGACTCTGCTTGGCGCGACAATAGAAAATAATGCTCCTACCATAAGGAAGGAGGACATGATGTTGAGGATTGCAAAAGCCTCATAGAAGAAGTCGAGTACTGGATCACGAAAGGCAAGCTAAAAGAGTTCCTGGGCTCGGACAAGAGGCAGAGCCGAGCAAAGAAAAAAGCAGACGTTGTCATGGAGATTAAAAAGAAAGCTCCGGGCATCATTTACATGCTCCACGGGATCAGTCTCGAAGACAGGTCCCACAAAAGGATACTAACCTAGATGTGGTCACCATAGCAATTTGAGGACCGACAAGTGCAGCACGCATGAATTCACAACACGATCCCATCACTGACGTTTATGGAGAAGGGTCTCCAAGGGATGCATTCTCCTCACAATGATGCCCTGGTCATCTCTGTCCTTATCCCTAAGTGGGAGGTAAAGATAGCCTTGGTGGACACTAGAAGCTCACTAAATTTCTTTTTCCTTAGTGCATACCGCAACATGAAGCTACAGGAAAAAAACCTAACTCCCACCACCCAACCTTTGGTCAGATTCAGTGGGGAAAATGCTTCCCCATTGGAAAGATCAATCTAATGGTGGTGGCTGGAGAGCCACAGCCACACAAGTACCTTGTCCAAGAGTTCATGGTAGTTGACACCTCGCCCATCTACAACATTATTCTGGGAAGGCTGTTGTTTCATCATATGGAAGCAATGGTATCCACCCTGCACCAATGCATAAAATATACAACAAACCATGCCCAAGGGACTACCCGAGGAGATCAGCTAGTATTAAGAGACTGCCATTATGCAGCCCTGAAACACCTGAATTGTTGCCAGTTACAGCTCGGGCCCACAGAACCAACATGTCAGGCATCAGGCCTAGACAAAAGAGGTGAATCACTATATGAGGGCAGAGGAGCCCAGATAACCAAAGTGCAGCTATGCGAAAATCCAGAAGTTAAAGCTAGCAACGCAATCCATACTAATAAAGAGCTAAGTAACGATACTTCAGCAAACGGGCACCAATTCCAAGAGTTGTTAATCAACAAGGAATTGCCCGCCAGCACGAAGTCCGCTATTCAATAACTTCATTAGCTTTTAAAAAAAAATACTAGAGGGACCAAACAATCCGAGCCAGGACCATTTGCACCTCTTTCAGGGCCGGATTAGTTCAGTTTCCGCTCGGAGTTCAATTATTTGTTACTTTGATTTCGTTTCATGTTTCCTATTTTTCATTTGAATTTAGAAGAGTTGTTCATACAAGACACATTTTCGAAATAAAATAGATTTTATTGATTGCAACAAGAGTTATTACAAAGCTTGCCGACCAACTAGTACATCAGTTTATACACAACAAATATCTAAGTCCGATGCAAACATCTATCCACTGAGACAAGGATAGATACTCTGATTTGCTAATCTGCCTCTAGAAGATAAGGTGGTTAAAGTAAAACGTCTGCGATGGAAGATGAAGGAAAACACTCAATTCATTAATCAATCAAATCACCTTGTGGAGATGATTCAAAGGTGGCAACATGAACCTTGAAATGAAACAAAGACGTCTTCAATCCACCGGACTACCCTACGAAAAGGGACAAAAACTGGAGCATAAGGAGGCAAAAAGAGGATGACCTTCAAGACGGAAGTGTCTGAAATGTAGTTGAGCTAATGTCACTGGAAAAAAAGGTCGCATTCATCAGAACTTTGTTACGCCAACTTTCCTTCCAGTTGGGGCGCCACGCGTGAAACCCAGAGTGGACAAACGCAAAACTAGCTACTGGTATTATCACCCAACAACAGTGGCGAATGAGAACTCAGGAGCCGCAGAAGATGGAAGACAAACCTATCCCCTGAGGAATAGTCCATACTTTTCTTCACAATGTAAAAAAAATATTACAACATCTCATGGGATCAATCAGATGCCCACCCAGATCAGGTGGCACTGCATAATAGCAAGTCTTATCAAAACTCATCGGCGCAAATGTCAAAACATTTGAAGACTTCAGTGAGGGAGATATTTCTTTAGCCTTTGGAAAACCCAAAGCAAACTCTCTAGTAAGATGCATTTGATTAACATGCTCTACTTTTCTCATTGTAGTGTTTGAATGCAGAATAGCCAATCCATATATAGGCGAAATTGCTCATGAAGAGGCATCAACAGATAGTTACTTCAGCATTAAATGTCGTACATGAAATTGGGAAAACGACGGTTCCAATTGCAACTGCACAAGTCCACATATTTTGAATTAATGACCCAAGCAGCCCCATTAACTGGGGGGAGTAATCAATACTGAACCATCTCGCAGAATGCGGCGTATCCCTAGCACACTGATCGACAAAGATTTTTTCTAATTGGACCCCTTAATTAATGGGCCCAAGTTTATGCCCTATCAGATCTGGCCCAGATCACGCCAAGGAACAAAAATCAAAGGCCTTGAGTGCCCACAGAGCAAGGAGTGTGCCTGCAGAGTGTTATCACCAAATCCAAGGCAGCAACTCCACTATTATTCAATTGTTGTCCATTAAAGCCGGTCAACCTATTATTAGTCTGATCAATCAATTCAACTTATACTGGAATCTGACCGCCAGGCGAGCTAAGTAAGTCAGGACACCCAAGTCAGACTTGTCCGCCAAGAATCTTACACACGAGCTAAGTAAGTCAGGACACCCAAGTCAAACTTACATCCTAGAATCTTACACGCGAGCTAAGCAAGTCAGAACACCCAAGTCAGACTTACACGCCCAGAATCTTACACGCGAGCTAAGTAAGTCAGGACACCCAAGTCTGACTTACATGTCCAAAATCTTATTCTGACCAAAGCTTAGTCAGCTTTAACTGATTAGAACAGCTTCTGGTCCATAACATCTACCCCGCCACAAGCGGATGACGTTGGGTTAGAAAGTGGAAGCTTAGTTAGTGTTTGTAATACCTGACCACGATGGCTTGCCAGAGACCATTGTCCAACTATAGATAATGGTTGCTGAACTTTACCAAAGCTTAGTCAATTTTGACCTATGAAAATAGCTTTTGGTACACTCTAATGCCCAGTTCGTTAAATTAAACGGGGCGGCTTAGTCAGCGTTCTGCGCCTAATCGAGACGGCTTGCCAATGATCATTGTCCAAACATGGGCAATAGAGACCAAACACGACCAAAGCTTAGTCGGTGATGACCGATAATGATAGTTTTTGGTTTGCTCGAAGCCTAGTCCATAAATAACGGATTTCAATGGCCTAGAAAGTAGGAGTCTAGTCAACGCTCTCGGCGCCTGATTAAGATGGCTTGCCAGTGGTTACTACTCATACGCAGATAGTGATCGTCGTACCCCGACCAAAGCTTAGTTATTAGCCGCTGATGACGATGGTTATGGTCTGCTCAAATCCTAGTTCGCTGCATGCGGATTCTGTCGGCCTAGAAAGTGGGAGCTTAGTTAGTACTCATGTAGCCTGGTAAAGACAGCCTGCCAGGGATCATTGGAAGACAATTGACAATGATCGCCAAACCCACGCCAAAAATTTAGGCATAACGAATGACGATGATAGCTGCTAGCTCGCTCCAATTTCTTGTCTGTCACGAACGGATCAAGATGGGTTGTAAAGTGGGAGTCTAATCAGTGCCCTTGATGCCTGATCAAGATGGCTTGCCAAGGACCACCATGGTTGCCGAAATCTGACCCTGGTTTAGTCAGTCATAACTGGCGATAACAACCCCCTGTCAAATTAAGCCTATTCTACGAATAGTGAACAAAAATGAGTCAAAAGTTTGGTCAGAGTTTTGAAAACTCGACCCAGACGAATCGCAAGGACTACTGTCCGATCATCCACAAGGGTGCAAGCATTGGGACCACAGTTTGACTAATACGCTTGTAACAACAACTGCTGGTCCAACAGACAGCCAAGCCACCAAACAGAAGGTGTATTACACTTTCTGATATCTAAAAAGCAGCCTGACCAGAACTGCAAAACTATTGCAGCACAAGAAGTCAGAGTTCCCAATAGCAGATCAAACATATTCCCAGCCTAACAGAGTTCCTCATCTGACAATTAATGTCGAAGTAAAACAAAGTAGGTAAAAGCTAGCAGAAAAAGCAAAGGAAGACAAACAATTGCGAAGTATTATTCATTTGGAAACTTGAATACAAGATTCACCCCTCATCAGGAGGAGAGTCAAATACAACAAAACTAGACTTAGTAGGGGAAGAAGCAGGAAACACATCTATATATAGGTGTTGTCTCTCGATCCCCCTCATCAAGGCCTCTTTCTTCTTCAGACGAATCGGTGGGCGCTCCAAACTTTGCATATTGAATCTCTTTATAATAGGAGAGATCCCATTCAGGACGTTCCTCCTTCATCAGATGCAACAACTCTAGCCTTCTTGCACGACTCTGCTGAATTCAAAGGTGCCCTGGGCCTTGAGAAGTTTCTCTTTGCGCCCTCTTGACTCAACGAGCTCCTGCTTTAGTCGCTCCAACTCATCCGACAGGATTTCATTCTTGGACTGCTCAACATCTAGCTTATCATTGGCGATATTCAGCTCTCTGTGCCAGAAGGATCTGCTCTCCTGCAGTCCGCACACTCTTGACATTGAACTCAATGTCGGCCTCTAACTTCTAACATCAGACAGTCTACTCAGACTCTTGTTTGATCCTCTCAGCATGCAAAGCCTGCAGTTCAGCCTGCATTCCAGCCACAGTCTCACGGGCAAGCTGCAAGTCACAATGGACAAGGTTCAATTCTTTATCGAATCGATCCTATGCAGACACTGCCCCCGCCAAGTCGGACTGAAGCGCCTCCAAGCAAGCCTTCTGAGCCTTCGACCTCATGGATCTTGACTCCGCTTCAGTGTCTGAGAAAGCTTCAAGTTGCTTCCTCAATGACCCAATCTCGTGGAGAGCGTCAGAGTATGACTTATGCAAGTTTGCAAAGACTCCCTCCATGGTATACACTCTATCACAAACGACCTCGACTTCAATTCCAGCTGCGACCACTTGATTTAGATGTGACATCCCCAGCACAAAATGTTTCTACCCTTTATCTACATGCCCACTTAGCATTTCTCCCATTGGCTCCGGAGCGCAGTTCGCCAGCCAGTCATTCCACCTTCTGATATGCTTCCTCGCAGTGTAAGGGATGTCAACCTCCTAATGCCAAGCTTGGTTGCTTATCCTTATTACCTTTGGAGCAAACAAACTGATCCGTGCATCCGGATGAAGATCATTTGAGATTGGAATCACCCCAACACTGCCTTTAGTCGTTCTCATTGCATCAACAACTTTCCCTTTGCCTGCAACAACTAGCTTTCTGACACGCGCCGATCCAAACTCAGTTGACAGAGAAGAGGGAAACGAAAATGGTCTTGGACCCGTTGTCAATTGAATATTGGGATGGGAATAAGATGGAGCACAGTACAAGCGATAAGAAGGAAACCCTTCACCATAACGCCGTCGATCGGACGACTCTTTGACAGGTTCACGATCCAGAGAAAGGCATATCTCAAAGTCCTTTTATTGAAAAAGGACGACCATCCGAAGCTTTCATGCCCGCCTACAGTAGTATTTTATTCAGAAACTCCATCTGCTTTGTGCTCAGTTTGGTCACATCCTCCACGCCAACCATTTGCAAATACTCCCTCTCCAAGTCAGGAAGGGAGATAGGGCCACAGCCTGAGCATCACGCCCCTCAGAAACAACAGTCTCATCAAGCTCTTGCTTGACAGCATCACGTCCTTCGGACGAGGCCAGACGCCTTCTGACAGACCTAAACAAAATACGAGACCTCTTCGATGCACAAGAGAGGGAAGCGCTTCATTTATTTCTGCCTTCCTTGAAGGGTTTGGAACCTTGATCTTGAGAAGCTTCCTCTTCTGCGAAACAAACGCACCTTCATTCTTTAGCTTCTGTACCCGAAACATAGTGAGAGCCACGTGCCATTGAGCCCACAGACCGATGCACTCAACATTAGAAGGCATAATGACATCCTCTACCTTTAGACGAGGCATGTCGCGGAACACATCCAAAATAGCTTTATCTTCAGCGCAAAGTGACGAAGTTGGGAATTTTCATGCAAAAACCACAACAGGTCAAGCTAATATGCAATTAACACAAACAAGACTGGAGAAGGAATCAACTTACTCAGTGGTCTAAATTCATGCTCGACCGGACGGCTAGCAATCTGAAAGTACGTGGAGTCCGCAGGAGCCATGAAACATAACTTTTTCCATGATTTAAAATCATCATGAAGTTTGCCAAAGTAGTCTGGCGATGTCATTACACAAACAACGTGCTCGTTTATCCGAGGAGAAATGATCAATTGCATCGTCCTCGAAGACACTCAGACTCAAACGTCTTTAGCCCTAATCAAAATGGCAATCAAAGTTCTATACCTATTCGACACAAGTTGAGCGGGTGCAATGCCAAGGTACACCAGGAACTCCAAGATTTCCTTGATAACAGGAAAGTGGACACACGATTGAAGCATACCTCGGTGAAGAGAGTTAAACCCCTCAGGAGGGTACAATGGCGTCAAATGGGTGCGCCCAAAGTACAGAGCACCAGATCATCAGGAATCTCGTATGTCTTACGGAGGACTTTCAGATCAGATTCAGGGAGCAACCTCTCTTCAAAAAACTTATGGCCCTTGGTGAGAATTCATTAGAAAGCTGATCACGACCCGCAATGAGAAAAAATACAAGCTTTCGAATATGAAGGCTAAGCAAAGTCAAAAGCACAAAAGACAATACAACAAAACAAAATCTCTAAGATCGAAAGAGTAAAGAAGCTATACTCCACAGACAGGAGATCTATATAGAAAATTGAACTCTCGCCTTTCTTGCTTTTAAGCTGGCGCACACTCAATTAATGAAATTCACCACTTGAGGAAACCACTCAGACTCAAACATCATGACTACACAGTTGCTTCATGAAATGACCTAGTGGACTGATAAGACGACCCGCAACTCGGAGGAGTAGCTGATGATACATCAAATTGTCATCTGATCAGCACCGTACACGTGTCATGATAATCTCGTTTATAGAACAAAGCAGGCCTGATTGCATGCTCAATCCAGCGAGGCCCAAACAACACTAAGCCCATTATTGGCAGGATTTAGACAGTCGGATCCGAGTTGCAATGAGCCATTAAGCCCACACGTCACGTGGTCATGCCCAATACTCGTAAGACCTCTAAGGCAAGTATCTGAGAGTTCTATCCAAGACAGGCATGCCAACAACAAATTGGATCCGACTAGGAAACATACTTAGAGTATAAGTCGGGCAAGGAAACTTCCTTTCATGGGCAACACTTAGAAAATGAATCTTCTCCCGCAAATCTAGGAGCACAAGTCGTGTAGGGAAATTATCCCACATAGACAACTCTCAATTAAGAAAGGATCTCCACAACAAGATCTCTTTCCCTAAACTACGCTACCAAAGGCCTAGCCGAACAAGGACTCCTACACTATAAAAGAGAGATAAGGTCGATGAACTAGAGGTATGCTAAATAATCCCAATTTACAAGGTTAAGCCTCTACTAACTTAAGGATCGGAGTGTCATCTACCACCACACGGTGGTTCTTAGCTCACATTTGCTACCTGTGCAAGTCTAGGTAAGCAACAAGGAAGGAGAGCAAGAATCAATTACATCACTATTTATTCTCCTTCATGCCATATACAAAACCCTCTCCTCTCCCCTCTGCTTTGGGGGGCAGCAACAATCCCTATTATCTTGTTTCTCCTATTCTTTTCCAGCCACCAAAAAACCATTTTATTGTCTCCTGTCGGCGATTCTTCTCGCTAGAAAGACTGACAACAACCATCATTTCGTCTTCTTCCTTCCTATCTGTCATGCACTGTTCCTCAGCCACTAGTAGACCCTGTTTTCCCTGCCTTCGCACACACATTGCCTGACATAGACCCATCACCACCAGCCACAGACTCGTCTTCTCCAACTCACCCTTGTTTCGACCACTTGCCTCCATCCCCTCTTATCCCGAATCCACGATCATCAGCCCACTTCTTCCTGTTTGACCTTGAAACGACCATCATCACGATCTCGCTCTCGCCATTTCTCCATTAATATACACACAACACAGTAGCGACACAAAGCCAACGTCTTCCCTACTCCATACTGCTCCCTCTTCCTCCATTGAAGCCATTGTCCCCACCTTTGCCTCATTTTCTCCTTTCCTTCACGAACAACCTCTTTCCCAAAAAATTCTTCTATTCTCCCTTTCTCACAGCAAAACACACATCAGACGAAGCAGAGCTTCCATATCTCAACACCACACACCCCTCCCTCCTTCAGACCTCCATGTCTCATTCCTTTCTTCCATCTCGCCAACAACCTCGTCTCCATATCTCTCCCTCATCTTCTATTTCGCAACAAAACGCAGGTGCAAGATTGATCACCCAACAACACATCAACAGGGACGAAGAGGCATCAAGGAAGAAGATGATCTCTGTAGGAAAAGAAGTTTTAAACTAAATTTTAAACTTCAACCTATTCACACCCCTCACTTTATTTTGTACCACCATAGTTAATCCGTACAAATTTGTGAAGCGTATTCTTGAGGAGCTGGTGGATTTCGCTTACGCTGCCACGACCACCACCATGATCTTCTAAATTGCTTCGCTAAGGCGTAAATGATTCCTCAGTCTTAGTAGAATTTGCTTTTTTTTTTTATTGTTTTCGATGCATTGTATGATTTGACATTTGATTGATTTGTGAACAAACACATATTAGTTTCACCGTGTATGTCAAGCATCTATGGTAGTTAGAATTATTCTATGTTTTTGTTTAAGCATGTTTTTATTCTTATTAGTTAAATTTGTGATTAATTGTGCCTTAAACAAATAATTAATGCTTGGGGTTTGCATATTTGCTAAAATCAATCTTTTACATTGCTAGTTAAACCTGTGATTCGTTGTGAATTAAATAGACAATTAATGCTAGAGTTTGCATCTTTGCTAAAATCACTCCGCTACATTGCTAAGAGACAATAATTGACATTAGTTTAATTTTATGACGTGATGGATGATTTGAAAGCCTTAGCATCTCTATATTTGATTCTCGGACTCTATTTTTATTTGTTTTTCCCTCTTCCATTAGTTTAGTATTTTCGATTACAGTAACCACCCCTTTTCAAATTGGTTTAAATAGATCTTAGTTTTCGACTGTGTCTTCAGTCCTCGTGGGATCGACTCGTAATTGACATTGTCTACCAATTAGACAACCGCGCATTTGCGGTATAACAATCAGGTCGAATTAGCTTATTAGTTTAGGTTAGTAAAATATTCGTCAACAACTTGCCGCATAAGTGGCCTAGTCCGCCTCAGGAGCCAAGGCAACTCAATTGCGGATTGAACCCAGTCCACAAACAGTTCACTGCAAGCGAACCGGACCTAGTCCACTGCAAGCAGGCGAGTCCAGTCCACAGACAGCTCATCGCTCCTATGATAGCCTAGTACTTCTACAGAACTGTGAAGGGACATATGCGGATTGAACAGAGTACACGGATAGTCCACCGCAAATGGGCGAACCCAGTCCAGGAACAGTTCCCCGCTAGTGGGCAAGTTCACTCCTCGGGCGACTCACCGCTCCTAAGATAACCAAGTCCAACTATGGGGATCAAAATGTCGCACAAGCGACCGAGCTTAGCCCCATTGAAAGCGACGTCAACTCACTATACAAGTGACCTAGTCTGCTAAGGAGCCAAGGTACGACGCATCGGATCAAGCCCAGTCTATGGATAACTCACTACTCAAATAGAGTCTAGCCTAGACAGGCGTAAAAAACTTCTTCCCAACGCAGGTCTTCCCAAGGATTGAGCCAGAGGACTACAGGGACCTAGCTTGTTCGGGCATAGATTGTTCTTCAACATCTCAAATCTTGTTCGTCTAGCCTCAACAAGCGATGAAGACTTCTTTCCATCGCAGGTCCTCCCAAGGACCGAGCTAGGGAAATACATGGACCTAGCTCATTCAGGCAGAGATGGTTCCTCAACAACTCAACTCCTGTTCAGGATTGAGGTATATTATAAAGTCTAGCCTAGACAGGCGTAAAAGGCTTCTTCCTAGCACATGTCTTCCCAAGGACTGAGCCAGAGGACTGCAGGGACCAAGCCCGTTCGGGCAAAGATGGTAACTCAACAACTCAACTCCTGTTTAGGATTGAGGTATATTATAAGTCTAGCTTGGATATGCTTACAAAACTTCTTTTCAGCGCAGGTCCTCCTAAGGACTGAGCCAGAGAACTACAAAAACCTAGCCCGTTCGGGCATAGATGGTTCCTCAACAACTCAACTACTGTTCATGATTGAGGTATATCATAAAGTTTGCCCTAGATAGACATATACAACTCTTTCCCAACTTTGTCCCTTCAAGGACTGAGCCAGAGCAGTAAAAGAACCTAGCCCGTTCGGGCAAAAAATGGTTCCTGAGCAACCCAACTCCTGTTCAGGATTGAAGCGTATTATGAAACCAACCCTAGATGGGCGAAGGTGACTCTTCCTTGGCTCAAACCCTATTATTGATTGAGCCAGATGTGTACGGAAGCCTAGCCCATTAGGGAAAAAATTGTTCCCTAGTAGCCCAACTATTGTTTAGGCCTAGGCGAAAACTACTTCTTCTCAGCTCAAAACCTCTCAAGGATTGAGCAAGATAAATGCAAATAGTCTACTCCCATTCGGGCGAAGATGACTCCTCAACAACCCAATTAACTCCTGTTTAGGGGTAGGGCGTATTATGGGAACCCTAATCAGAAAGGTAGAGGCAACCCGACTTCGATTCAAAGTTTTTCTCAAGACAAACAAGATTTCAGATAGATGATGGTTTACCAGGTAACCTAAACTCTACGAAGGTATGAAACCAACAAGGAAGTACAATCTTCAGCGTGAAGACAACTCCTGTGCAAACTCAAATACTAAGGGACATAGTAATTAAGTCACTAAGGGAGCACGACCCGAACAAACAAAAGGTGACTATTGTACAACTTAACTCTCACAAAAGATTAAGTCATTACAGTTGACAGAATATGAGCCCGGAGAAGTAAAGAAAGGGCTTCAGTCCAGACAAAAGGCCTACTTCAGGTAGGGGTAGATACACCTGCCTACTCAGCCTAATCTAAGCAAGAATTGGAAATGGCAAAGTACAGACACATACAAAAAGAAAAAACAAAGGAAGAATTTTGTTATTAATAAAAATTTTCCTTTTTGTTACAAAAAAATCGCTCATTTGGCGGGAACAAAGTTAGAAGCAACTTTATGGGTAGCATAGTCTGAAGTAGGCTCGGGGACATCAAGATGGACAGTCGTCTCCGTGACACCCGAACTGGTTTCAGGACCACCTCACGGACAAGAGAAAGAATCATCCGCCTCCTCGAACCGAACGTAAGCAAGAAGCCTGTAAGCGGAAAGATCCCAATACCTATGGTACTGTTGAATATAATCTAATAGATCCAGCCTCTTATTATCAATATCAAGGGTTCGAGCTTCATTGGAAACCTCGTGAAGTTCTATCTCCCTAGCATCCCATTGTGCCTAAGAGCTATTCAGGTCCCCAACTGCATTGTCCAGGCTTTCTTCAGAATCCACCAACTTGTGAGCCACCTCGTTATGATGAGCACACTCAAAGTCACGCTCTTGGGTGAGCTCGGAAAGTTGTGCCTGAAGGGCCTCCTTTAGCCCCTTTAGGCGAACTGCCTTAGTGCACTCACTGACTAACGCACTCTGAGAGTTAGTAGTAGACTTCTTAACGTTCGACAGACACTTTGTAAATGCAGCATGCTCATATATCGCACTGTCTCGTTGTTCCCAAGCATCATTTTGTTTAGACAACATCTCGACTCGAACAGCCTGGGCTTCATCCAGACTCCCTTGGATCCCTTTCAGCTGGGATTCTAAGTACTACTGAATAACCAGGGCGTTAGTCATACCTTTCCAGGCTTCGAATAACTGGCCCTCCAGATCAGCCCGAGAGGCCAACCGTTTGGTCAACGAGTCTACTTCCCTATGGGCATCAGCAAGTTGTGCCTCCTGTTCGATGAACTTTGTCTCAAAGGCAAAGAGCCTACATCATATTGACTCCACTTCAGTACCCGCCATACCAACATAGGTTAGTTGAACCATCCTCTGATTAGAAAATAACACACACGTATAAACAATAAAGCACAATGAAAAAACTAAGTGATAAAACAACTGAGTTGTCAACTTACTAGCATCAGCAGCTGTTGCCCGAGAGTGAGGTGCATCCCTGCATCCGCCTTCTCCAAAGATAGCTGGTCAGCCAGCCAAGAAAAATTCCTCCAGATCAACAATAACAACCTTGTGATCCACCTTAGTACCCACCAGGGCATGGAAACTAACCCCAGCATCAGTGCGGAGAGCCCCGAGACTAGAAGCCAATCCCTTCCTTCCCCCGTACCGTCTGAGGGAGATGATTCAACAACCTTCTTCCCCCTTATCAGCAATGGTGGAAGGAGGCTCAGACAATACTCCATCTCCCAAAGCAATGGAAGGATCACATGAAGTGTTCTCAAAAACGGATTGTTCATCCACAATAAATGGGCAAGGAGCAACGACCTTTGATGTCGATCACTCAGTTTCCATCTCAACATGAGCTAGGGCTCTTGGTGAATCCTCGTCAACAGTGAAGTCCACAACGTCCCCTTCCCCATTCTGGAGAGTAGCAAGAGGAGTGGACCCCAACTTGAGCCTATTAGAGCAACGAGGGGGAGTAAGCAATCCCTCCAGAGCTTTCTTCTCTATAGGCTAGGCATCTTCAGCGCCTTCTTCTTCAAAGACCTTGGTGTCGGCACTTTGGTGCCCAAAAAAAAATCGGCAGGCACGGCTAGAGCACACCCCACATCACTAGCCTTACCAGAAAACAACCCATTCCGCCTAATATTATCTGGATGGATAACTTCCAGAATAGGCATCAGCGGTAGAGCAAAAAAGTAGACTATCATATTCTCTTATTTAGAAATGAGGACAATAGAATCAGGCAACCCTAGTCAGAAACAAAAAATGAGTCAGACACTGACACATATTAATAGAAAATCAAAAAGAACTTATGGAGCTCCCCAAAGCGGCGATGGCCTACAAAACATCAAAGGAGAAGTACCCAGAAAGCAGTACATATGCTAATCCTCCGGATCCTTGAACTGGCCAGTTAGACAACATGGCCTCACCAACCAGCAGATCCTATGGAAGCCAGAGATTAAAGCAACCACGTCGACAAGTGGATTCCGGCATCCTCCGCCCTAATCAGAATAGCAACCAGTATGCTCCACCCGCTCAGCATTATCTGAGCCGCGACAATGCCCAAAGAATACAAGTAGCACCAAATGACACTAGGAACACGGAAGCGCATGCCAGCCTCAGACATGGCCTTGTACATGCAGATGCATCCCTCCATCGAAATAGAGTGACAATCCCTTTCTGACAGGAGCGATACTCCCAGATCACTGGGTTTTGTATTGCCTACAGAAGGCAGTCAAGTCCTCTTCCGACAACAGTGACTTTTTGAAGAAGTCTAAGCTGCCTTGATGCCCCCTTGACGAAAAATTAAGATGGACATACATGATTGAATAAAAACTCAAGTCAATCAAGCCGAAAAACACAATATGGAACACAAAGAGAAGACAAAAGGTAAAAAACTCCTCCTAAAACAAACTTATCTAGGTTTGGCGTGAAGGGGGACGTTTATTTAACTGTTGCATAAACATTTAATGCAGTGCGACAACCGAAAAGGCACAAAAATAAGCCATCGTGGCATACCATGAGCCCCCACAAGCTGTCAGTTAGTGGCACAATGTGCATACCCACTAACTAGGGGGAGTAGATGATGAGACATCAATTTGTCATACGATCACAACCATAGACATGCCATGGGCTAATCCTAAACGTAAAAGGCTTCAGTGAAGTCCCAAGCAGACCCATACACAAACTGTTGTTTAGCCCGTAGGTCAGGTGTCTAGGCCCAAGACACGCTAGCCCAATAGGCACGGGTCTTAGGGCTTGGCCCAAAAAATTAAGCTCCGACAACGAATCTTAGAGCTGTCACAAGCCCGAGATCTAGTCGCACGAAATCAACTATGAGCCAAATCATGCATTATGTCTTAATTAGAACCAAGTGTTGAAGAGACTCAGTCATGCACAACTAAGATCTTATGCGAGATCTCCTCCCTCCATCATACCCTCGATCGCAGGGACAGTTGGAAAGGGAACACTTCCTATAAGAGATGGTGAAAAGAGGAATAAAGGTAAGCATACACATAGCAATTTACATATAGTCTTCACTATTCCTTGCATCAATATCTGAATTAAGCATCAGAGTGCTTTCGGCCACCATAACGGTGGTCCCTGGCTTAACTACTGCTCATTTTTGCAGGTTCGAGATCATCGAGATCAATGATGACCGATTTGAACACATCAATAACAATATTAAATTTCATATAAAATTTATGGTCCAGTGAACTTACAGTTTTTTATGTTAAGCATCCTCTGTGTGATGTACTAAGACTAAACCCCTAATATAATAGTTTCTTAGAACCCTGCTTACATAGTTATGAATACATGCATTTATAAATGATATAAACTCACATTAGAAATGTTCATAATTAACCTCAAAGTTATGTAAATTTTGTCAAACCCTGTAAGTTGGTCATCTTGCAAGCAAAATATTCTTCTGAAAGATCAAATAACTCATGTTAAAAATTTGAACTTCAGTAAAATTGGCAACCGAAAGAGTAATATTAAATACATATACAAGTCAAATTTGTGGAGGGTTACCTTACAATGAATTAAGTTTGTCAAGTGAATCATGGCAAATGGAAGGAGCCCCTCCATAGATCTGTCTTGCATATTTCTGCAAGAGTTGAAATATCAAGAGGAGCAATGTTCTCAAGTTGTCTTAATATAAGTTCAAAAATGGAAAATATTGCTCATTAACCATATCTCCATCTACATAACTCTTAGTGCAAAACTAACCCAAACCATCATTTGCCTTTAATTTCTACAAGAATAATTGTCCTATAACCAATCTTAAATGTGAAAAAGCATAAGTTTTCATGGGTTCTATCTAACCTATAATATTCAGACTAAAGTTTCTATTTAAAGAAAGAGTACTAAATCAAGCAAGTTTTCAAACAACAAATGTTTTGATTTAGTTTCAACACATTCTAAACTTTCCTTTAAAAGAGTAATTTGATTAAAATTAATAATAATAAATATTAAATAATAAGTTCGCGGCAGGATGGGATGGGCAAGAATGGAAATCTCCATTCCTATCCCATCCCAATCTGGATTGGGGCGGGACAAAATCAAAATGGGTATGATCAATCCAAAAAGGACCCGAAAATTTTGGACGGGACGGGACGGGTCGCAGGATGGGATGCCCACCCCTAGTTCCAAGTTCCAAATAAATTGGTGACAATTAGATATAATTTGGTCACGATCCAATGGTTATTAGTAATATTGTAAGGAGTGGGTGACACAACAAGTGTAATGCCAAGAACATCGTCGGGTGAATCTTTTAGAGCATCCAAAGTATGAGCAACCACAATCGGTTGATTTCTAAATTTCTTTTGGAAATTCATCCCCACTATCATCTTTGCCACACTAACTTACCCAAGTGAAATAGAAATAGGCGTAAGTATGAACAAATTGATCAATAAAAGCAACTTCGTATGAACCTCACTCGCCATGTGAGGTTAAAAAGTATCAAACCAAATGTAGTTCTTGCCTTCATTTTGGGCATTAGTTTTTGAACTTCCCAATTTTTTTCTTTTTCCAAATTTCTAAACTTGATTGATGTTGGGTCCATAATTTATCAAGTCAGCCACATTTTTAATAAATTTAGAGTTGTTAGGATTTACTTAAATTGGAAGTGTGTCTGACACACTTTCTACATAGTGTGTACTCGTGTCGCTGACATAAATATCGTGTTATGCCTTCGGCATTCCAACCTGGTCCTTGGGTCGTGCCGTTGGCACTCCCATGATGTTTGTTCTATTTGAGATTTTGTAAGTTTCATTGAGTAAAGCTCAATTGGGTGATTAACCCCTAACCCCAAATTGAACAATTTTGATCACAATATAAGACCTAAAATTTTGTAGTAAGAAAATAGAGATAGAAGGAGTTGGTACATTCTCATCATTTTGGAAAATGTCTATGGATTAAGGGTGGCTGAAACAAGTCATTAACTAAACACACCAAAAAGGAAAACTAAAATGATGTAGGTTTATTGAGATAATTACATGACTTGCATCACACACATAGGTGGTTTCTATATCAAAGACAAATTATATAATTATCAAATAATATTAAAATCATACTTGATTCTTAACGGAAGCCTATTGCAGCTCAGATGCTTGATTGGGCCCAGGTGTATTGTGAAACGCCGGTGACTCGTTATTAAATGAAATGTGGATATTGCAAGAATTTTATAATATGGGTGAGGGCATTTGTAGAAATACTAAATATTGACGGATTTAAGTACACATGATTGGACCATTGTTTGGCGATTTTCTTTAGGGGTGGGCTCCAATTAAACAAGAAATGTTACTTCAAGAAATAAATATTCATTAAACAAGAGAAAGATAGCAGACTGTTGCTTGGATTCCCAATAAAAGTGGCTCCAATTATTTAACTTCCAAATATTGATAATACCCAGGTGAAGATAAAAAATAACAATTAACTGAGTAATACATATTCAGAAGGGAACATTCAGGGGCGGAGCCAAGAATTTGAGATGCCCCATGCTGTAAAAATAATTTTTTTTTAATTACGATATATGTATTGATGGTAAACCATTATGAATATGGTAGAGCATCACCAATAGGTCTATATTTCTTCCCTAACAAAAGATGAAAATGTAATTTTGTCAAGGAACCATGAATTTTGTTTCCCACAGTAATGAAATTGTAAAATCAGTTGAGAGACCATCACAGCGACACAATACTCTTAGTGGGTCCCATTTATCATGTCATTTTCTAAAAGTCAGCCCACTTGACTTCATTGTTAGGGAATTTTGTGGCTACCCTTATATTTGCATGCCACATCTATATCTAATTATAAGAAAGTTATTTTTCACGTTCTTATATGATGACAATCTTCGCAGCAGTCACATGCAGTACGCTGATCTCGTCCCGTCCCGAACCCGTTTGGGATGGGACGAGGTCGGGATGAGGTTTTTTCCATCCCGTCCCGTCTCGATCCCGTATGAACGAGATGGGATAGGGATGGGTATATCTCGTCCCATCCCGTCCCGTGCCCACCCCTAATTTTCTTTATAGAAGTAGATTAATTTCATTATTATTACCTTTTCAATAGGGTATTTTGGGAAATCCAAAATCTTGATGGAGATGTGTAGGCAAACACACACTGTTCACGCTACTGTGAATTTCAATTAACACACAGGTGCAAACACGTTTCAATTGTTATGAATTCAAATTGCTTGCACAAATACAAATTATAAAGGGTAAAAATGCGAAAAGAATGATTATCAATTGATTTTTGCTGTTTTATAAATAATAAATTTTGTTTGAGATGATTTTATTCATTTTAATTACTCAAAGGAGGGATTTTTTTTATAGTAATTTATAAGGGTTTTCCTATATTTATCAAGAGATCGAGGAGCCACTTGGAATTAAAAATATTTTAAACAGAATTTTGATAGTTAAATAAATTTGGTCAAAATATTGGTCAAGCATAATTTTGGATATATTTTTGGTCTAAACCATGATAAAGATTTTATAAGTATTGGTCTAATCCCAATAAGGTTAATTAAGTTAAGCCCAACTCAGTTTAGACCAAAACCTTTTAATGGGCTGACTTAAACCAAAGTCAATTCTACAGTCCTATCTTGACTAACTGGTAACAAATTTGTTGATTGCCCTTTATTTATATAAAAAATAAGTAATAATAATTGGTTTGGCTGGCTTAGCATGAAACACACCTCGAGACATTAACTCGTAACTCGAGGCAATCCAATGTTAAGAAACAAACCCTGGCATGTCTGCAACTGAAACCCCCACGATATGAAATTGATCAGAAATTCTAAATGGCGAGGAAACTAGCGAGGGAGGGGTGTGACCGCTCATTTCCATCGAGATGAGCACTTACATTCTCGAGATGCACAAAAATGCGAATCTCGAAAAAATGAGTGGTCACACCCCCTCCCTCACTGTTTTCCTCGCTGGTTTCTCTTTATCACTAGAGATTCTACCTATCGAGAGAGTGGGCGAGGAAAACAGCGAGGAAGGGAGAGAGGGAGGGACCGTCCATTCCCCTCGAAATGCGCATCATCTTTTTTCATGCGCGCATCCCAAAGGGGATGGACGGCCCCTCTCTGCCTCCCTCGCCCACTTCCTCGACATTTAGAATTTTCGTTTTATCACACTACCAACAACAATAACGAGCAATTCTACATGTCGAGGAAATGGGCGAGGGAGGGTGGGTCGCACGTGCTCTGCCTCGTTTCAAAAAAAAAAAAAAAAAAAAAAAAAAAGGGGAATCGAAATTTTGGGGGAGAAAAGGAGGGAAGCTCTCCCTCTCCCCATTTCCATCTCGACAGAGACAGAGAAGAGAGCCACTCCCTCTCCCCCAACGAAGATCGAGGAAGCCCTCCCTCTTCCGCTCGACAGAGGAAGCCCTCCCTCTCCAGCTCGAGCGAAAGAAGAAGCCGCTTTTGGCTCCAAAGAAGAAACCAAAGCGAAAGGTCTCGTCGATCTCTCCATCCTCCCTTCTTTCTTATTAGCGAAAAAGGTGAAAAGTTGGTAAGATCTCTCACTCTTCTTATGTCTTGAAAAATTGAATCTTTAACATGATTTCCCCATCTGTTGTTTGAGTTTATCTATTTCAAAGTCAAATTTTTTGCTTTTTTTTTTCTACAGTTTTGATGATGGGTTTTGTAGTTCCTTTCATGGGGTGTTTTTGATTTGTTGGTTTTTTTCTTCTTGTAGTTGTTCTTCTCCTACTTCAAGGATTTGGTGGGCAGAGAAGTGACGGTGGAGCTGTAGAACGATTTGGCAATTAGGGGGACTTTGCATTTTGTGGATCAGTACTTGAACATAAAGCTTGAGAACACAAGGGTGGTTGATCAAGAGAAGTACCCACACATGGTATGTTTGATTCACTTCTTAGTAAGTTAGGGTTTTGTTGTTTGTTTTGTATGTTTTTGGTGATTTCCTTTGTGGGTTCTGTTTTTGGTTTCATTCACTCATTTACTTATTGGGATTAAATTATAATCTTATAATTCGCATTTTGGTTTCACAATTAGAAACGCTCGAAAGGGCATTAGTTCGTGTCCATGCTTGAATCAGACATACTTGCACACATATTTGATGACGGTCTATAGTTATAATTGCATAAAATTTTACAGGTTTTGATTAATTCGCATAATAATGGTAGGATCTAAACTTTCTAGGTGTATATGAATAATGGGCAATAACCTAGATGTGCATATGACCCAATGAGTTTATTGCTTTTTAACTCTTTCACAGACACTACTAGTTTAGTAGTATATGAATGTGACGATGTCATGGGCGTATTATGAAACCTGTGATAGGGTCATGGACTTGAGTATTGGTTCATAAACATGTCCATGGTAGCTAACCAAGAATTAAGTATTATATAGGATGAGTATCTTTGGTTGATGCTTTCAGGACTTCGTATTTTTCAATTTGTACATGGGTCTGAGGGTTTTTATTATCTTTTGATGCTCTATGATAACATTCGATGAATGCATTGGCACAGAGCTAGCTGTTGGAAATGCTGTGAGACGTGTTCTGCATATCATTAGAGAGGAGGATCTTTCTCTTACAACGAATGCTATTGGGGGTTTGACATTGTCAGCTGGAAGTGAGAATGAAGATGATGTTGACCCATATGATCTGCCCATGTTGTCTGCAGCAGCAGTTGCTGCTGCTGCCAGAAGCACTCTTCGTGCGCCTTCTTTGCACACACTACTTGAGGGCATACCTGACTCGGCAGCCGCTCCACGTTCAACTTCATCAGGAGGTGATTCTGAAGGAAAAAGCAAATGTGAGTGAAACATGTACTTCCTTGTCATTTCGTCAATTTCAACAAATGTTGATAGATGCCTATTAACTTCAATGTTGGGATTTAGGAAAATTGATAACAAATAAGTTGAGTATTGTATAACATTTCCTAGAGGGATACCTCAATCGAGCCATTTATGATTCAAGTCCTAGTGTAAATCATTTTGTTTTTCACAAATGAGTTTATGCATCTCAATGCACAAGCAGTGGATGTATTTTAATATTCAAGGCTCCTCTTAGCTAGGGGACAGTATGGTCGCAATAGCATTGCTCTATTTTATGTTAATGGTACAGATTGTATAAGTTTGCTTCCCTTTATGAAAACATATATACAATATATTTTGTTTTGCTGATAAAAATAAATAAATAAAAAACTTTGTTGTACAGCGGCTGACAAGAATTCAAGGACTCGGAAGTTAAAGCATGATGTTATTGAGGCTGTTAATGAACTTATTGAAGATATTGACACTTGCCATGAACAGATTGCTGAACAGCCTCAGAATCTTGTGTATGTGCACGTTTCGATTTTGTTGTCTTTGCTTTGGCCATTTTTATGTCAATGTTATTCATGTTTACCCAATCGCTGTCATAAAACTTCATAGATACCCGGTTTTCACTGCAGCTCTCAGTGAGGAACTGCTTCATCAGAGGATCAGTGGTGAGATACGTTCAACTACCTCCAGAAGGAGTTGATGTGGAACTTTTTCATGATGCCACAAGGAGAGAAGCTCGTGGTGGTTGATTATCGAAGGTGCTCGCTGCTGGTTACTTTTAGCCCTAACTGATAGCAGTATGTTGGATTGTAAGAATATTTAGCTGACTTGAGATAACAATTTCCGGTTTCTAACTTGATATTCTTGTTCCCTCATTGGAGGTTTGTTATCATTCTGTATGCAATCAGTATCCCAAATCTGTGTCATTCTTGAGATTTCAGTTTCTGGCACATGTTCAGCCTACTTAAATTTGAAACTTGTTCTAACCATCTTTGATTGGCAACACCTATACATGATCCAATTTTCTTGAAGCCTAATATGATCCTGTATATCTTGGAACTCTTAAGAAATTATCCAAATTGAGACAAGGAAGTAATTATGGGTGTAATAGGAGCATTGAACAAGATAGTTGATGATCAACTAAGAAAAAAAAGTTAGTCGAATGATTTGTTGATTCTTTTACGAAAGGGTGAATTATAGTGTGACAGTTTTTATACATTTGGATAGAATTCCATACTTGAAAAAACAAGTCAGAATTCTAGTGCTACAGTTTTCATACATTTGGATAGAATTCCATACTTGAAAAAACAAGTCAGACTTATCAATGACACCCTACTGTTTCTTAGTGAAATTCTTGCTTGTCACTTACTATAATTCTCCGTTGCCATGACATGGTGCTGCACAAACCTTTCAGGTTCTACAAGGTTGAGACCCAGCCAACAACTGGGGAGTGATATACCAATGGCAGGTGCAATTGTGTTAGGCCTCGACCTCCCATCAAGTTCACATATTCAAGGAGGAAGTATCAAACAGACAAATAGAATTTGGTGCAAGTCTGTGTTCTGTTTGATAGTCTGTAAAGAAATGCTCTGTTAGGTTTTTTGTTAGGTGCTCTGTTAAAAAGAGTATTTTGTTAAGTCACTGTTAGTTTCTGATTGCTATAAATAAGAGATTAGCAAGAGCAATAGAATTCATTCATTCTGTAATAAACTTTTGTACATTGAGCTTTGCTCATAAGGGAGACTGGCAATCTCGAATTCTGCCTGTTACAATTCATTCTTTTCCATTGTAATCTTTACAATCCATTCTATACAAAATTCCATCATTTCAGAATCTGGCTTCATTGTTCAAAAACTCTTTTAGCTGTTCTTATCTTGATTGTATCTTGCAAGACTCCATTGCTTCCAGGGATCAGCAACTCTGACATTGGTTCCATTGCTTCCAGGAATCAGCATCTCTGACATTGGTACTGAATATTGCATTGCTTTGGTTCTTCAATCCTGCAGAAATATAATCAGAACTAGATCAGTTCATAACAAATTGTATTGTATATGACTAGATTAATAATGAAGATTATTGTCCAATCTGCCTGGTTACCAGTCATCAAATTGTGATGAGCTTTGTTGGCCAATGAATTAATCGATCCACTGCTGAAGATTATACACCAGTTTTTTTAGTAAGCAGACGACTTTGCCTATGTTGCAAGCTTAAACCCACTCAATCCATATTGGCCTAAAAGCCATATTTCCCATCATAAGCATAAAGAGATTCAAATAAGGAAACAACATGCTTTGCAGTAAGGAGTGCATACCATCAGTTCAGATCTAAATAGAGAGAAGGAAAAGCCTATTGATGATGCCCACTAAACCTTCCTAATGAAGGTGAAGGCATTTAATCTCTCCCACGAACCTTTTGAGTACAAAAATTAAACACTTAATTTGTCAAACATCTAACATGCTGTAACTTCATACACAAATTAAGGTTAACTTCATACTCTTAAGCCTGTCTAATTAGTGCACATACACAAGATTCTGAGGTTGTTCAACAATCTGTTCATGGCAAGTGTCAATACCTTCAATAAGTTCATTAACAGCCTCAATAACATCATGCTTTAACTTCCGAGTCCTTGAATTCTTGTCAGCCGCTATACAACAAAGTTTTTTATTTATTTATTTTTATCAGCAAAACAAAATATATTGTATATATGTTTTGGGAAGCAAACTTATACAATCTGTACCATTAACATAAAATAGAGCAATGCTATTGCGACCATACTGTCCCCTAGCTAAGAAGAGCCTTGAATATTAAAATACATCCACTGCTTGTGCATTGAGATGCATAAACTCATTTGTGAAAAACAAAATGATTTACACTAGGACTTGAATCATAAATGGCTCGATTGAGGTATCCCTCTAGGAAATGTTATACAATACTCAACTTATTTGTTATCAATTTTCCTAAATCCCAACATTGAAGTTAATAGGCATCTATCAACATTTGTTGAAATTGACGAAATGACAAGGAAGTACATGTTTCACTCACATTTGCTTTTTCCTTCAGAATCACCTGCTGATGAAGTTGAACGTGGAGCGGCTGCCGAGTCAGGTATGCCCTCAAGTAGTGTGTGCAAAGAAGGCGCACGAAGAGTGCTTCTGGCAGCAGCAGCAACTGCTGCTGCAGACAACATGGGCAGATCATATGGGTCAACATCATCTTCATCCTCACTTCCAGCTGACAATGTCAAACCCCCAATAGCATTCGTTTTAAGAGAAAGATCCTCCTCTCTAATGATATGCAGAACACGTCTCACAACATTTCCAACAGCTAGCTCTGTGCCAATGCATTCATCAAACGTTATCATAGAGCATCAAAAGATAATAAAAACCCTCAGACCCATGTACAAATTGAAAAATACGAAGTCCTGAAAGCATCAACCAAAGATACTCATCCTATATAATACTCAATTCTTGGTTAGCTACCATGGACATGTTTATGAAACAATACTCAAGTCCATGACCCTATCACAGGTTTCATAATACGCCCATGACATCGTCACATTCATATACTACTAAACTAGTAGTGTCTGTGAAAGAGTTATAAAGCAATAAACTCATTGGGTCATATGCACATCTAGGTTATTGCCCATTATTCATATACACCTAGAAAGTTTAGATCCTACCATTATTATGCGAATTAATCAAAACCTGTAAAATTTTATGCAATTATAACTATAGACCGTCATCAAAATATGTGTGCAAGTATGTCTGATTCAAGCATGGACACGAACTAATGCCCTTTCGAGCGTTTCTAGTTGTGAAACCAAAATGCGAATTACAAGATTATAATTTAATCCCAATAAGTAAATGAGTGAATGAAACCAAAAACAGAACCCACAAAGGAAATCACCAAAAACATACAAAACAAACAACAAAACCCTAACTTACTAAGAAGTGAATCAAACATACCATGTGTGGGTACTTCTCTTGATCAACCACCCTTGTGTTCTCAAGCTTTATGTTCAAGTACTGATCCACAAAATGCAAAGTCCCCCTAATTGCCAAATCGTTCTTCAGCTCCACCGTCACTTCTCTGCCCACCAAATCCTTGAAGTAGGAGAAGAACAACTACAAGAAGAAAAAAACCAACAAATCAAAAACGCCCCATGAAAGGAACTACAAAACCCATCATCAAAACTGTAGAAAAAAAAGCAAAAAATTTGACTTTGAAATAGATAAACTCAAACAACAGATGGGGAGATCATGTTAAAGATTCAATTTTTCATGACACAAGAAGAGTGAGAGATCTTACCATCTTTTCACCATTTTCGCTAGAAAGAAAGAAGGGAGGATGGAGAGATCGACGAGACCTTTCGCTTAGGTTTCTTCTTTGGAGCCAAAAGTGGCTTCTTCTTTCGCTCGAGCGGGAGAGGGAGGGCTTCCTCGGTCTTCGTTGGGGGAGAGGGAGTGGCTCTCTTCTCTGTCTCTATCTCTGTCGAGATGGAAATGGGGAGAGGGAGAGCTTCCCTCCTTTTCTCCCCCAAAATTTCGATTCCCCCTTTTTTTTTTTTTTTTTTTTGAAACGAGGCAGAGCACGTGCGACCCACCCTCCCTCGCCCATTTCCTCGACATGTAGAATTGCTCCAACAATAACATCGACAATCAGACCAATTAGATTAGATCCTCCTTGATTCTCTCTACTACTGAAGAATAACAATGGGAAGAGGAATCATATGAGGGAATGAGCAAGAACTCTAGCTGAAATGAGGTTCTCTCCTAAAATCTCAACATTCTGTGTTTCATGAACAATCAAAACCCAACACCAAAAAACCTCTAAGTTCATACCTTTAGATACCTCAACATCTGCAACATTTGAGACTTGAACATAACCAATTGAAGTTTGAGAACTAATTGGAGTCTCCAACACATCAGACCCAACAAAGGGTGGTTTAGTGACTGGAGAAACTCCAAAAAGCTCCCAAAAAAAGCTGGAAAGCAAGACCAATTGCGGAATCGAAATTCCAATCTTCACAAATAGGTGATTTTGCTTCTGAAGTGAGCACGGGCCCCAATTGAATCTCATCTCCTTTACCTTTGAAAAGCTCACTTATTTGGGGGTATTTTGAAATGGTTTTTTTTTTTTCAGGTGAGTTGCGATGATGATGAAGATCAGAGAAGAACTATACGAATTGTTTTCATGAAGGAATGGGTTAGGTTTTTGACAATTAGGCGAGGGCAATCCGGGTGTTCAAAAGATGACAGACATACACGAATTCTCGTTATAAAGTTGATCAAGCACTTGTATGTCAATTAGGGGTAACCTTTGAATAAATGCTCTTGAATCCATTAATCTCAACTCATCCATAAGCAACATGAGGTTCCATCACTTTCACACCCATAACCACCCAAAAATAGGTAAATCTGGTCTCGCTCGCTTGTGGTGGATTGTCCATAGAATAGGCCCGCTCCGCAGTTGTGCCATTATGGTCCTGAGGTTGGACTAGGCTATCTCAGGAGAAGTGAATTGTCCATGGACGAGACTCGCCTGTTTGTGGTTAACCGTCCATGGTCAAGGTTCGGTTCGCATGGGTGCAGTCGTAGTCCGGAAGTTGAACTATGCATGTTCCTGGGTATGGAGTTATATGAAATGTGAATCTCTAGAGAGAGTACCATTACTAATAATACTATTTCAAGTGTTCTACATTCCACGACCTTTTCAGACAGTCACCATCTAGGTTTTCTAGCCTTTAGGTTCCTAGCATTTTGATCGTAGTCACCTTGTAGGGACATTCCCAGTTCGGGCTTAGCTTGCCCTATTTTGTATCTCTTGTGTTCGGTTAGGTCTTCCTCAGTACTCAATCACCGACTTTGAATTCTCGAGGTTTGACTCTTTTATTGTAGTGCTGGGCCATCTTTTCTTGATATGCTGCAATTCTGACTGAAACTCCGCCTCTTCGCTCTTCGAGTAAGTCTAAGTCGACTTTCAGAGCTTCATTGTTGTCCTCCATCCCGAACTCTTCCATTCTGAACGTCGGTATTGCTAGTTCTACTGGAACCATTGCCTCAGACCCATAGGCTAGCGCAAATGGTGTCTCTCCAATCAGAATCCTCCTTGTGGTATGGTATGCCCAGAGGATGCCTAGAAGTTCAGAGACCCAGAGCCCTTTCGTTTGTCCATTGGCCTGGGGGTGATCCGACGCTGAAAAGTGGTTGATGATGCCTAGTTGGGTGCAAAGTTGCTAAACTTTCCTACCCTCGAACTGGGTCCCGTTGTCGCTGACCAGGATTTTTGGTATTCCGAACCTGCAGACGATAAACTTCCAAAGAAAGTTCTTGATCTGATTCTCTTCTATTTTAGAGAGGGCCTCCACTTTCACTCAATTGGTGAAGTAGTCGACAACCACAATAAGAAACTTTCTTCTTTAAGAGATGGGAAACAAGACAATGACGTCTATCTCCCATTGGGCCGAAAGGCCACGGGCTGGTCATTGGAACCAAGTTCTATGTAGGCATATGTGTGTACGGGGCGTACCTCTTACAGTTATCACACTTGTGGATCAAATCTATGGCCTCTTGCTGCATTTTCGCCCAATAATACCCCAATGTGAGTGCATTATGAGTTTGTATCCGACCTCTGAGGTTGTTCCTGCAGACTACATGGATTTTGAGAAGGACTTGATTGTCCTCTTTGGGGGTCAGGCATCTGAGCAGAGAGCCAGTTGCTGATCTCATGTACAACCTGTCATTGAGGAGAGTGTACCGCATCGCTATGTTTTTTAGCTTGCGAGCATGTAGCTTATCTGTTGGAAGGGCTCCATTTTTTATTTAGCTGATTAGGGGGCTCATCCAGTTAGGCTCCACACCAATGGAAAGAGTTCCATGGAGACCTTCTTCTTCTACGACCGACTTCTCCTGGAAACCTAAGAGTGTGTTGGAGTCGTTGTGTGTAGAAGAGGCATTTCTGGCTAGGTCATCGGGTTCCTCGTTGTCAGCTGTGGAACAACGGCTCCATCAATGTGTCAGGTATCTTTTGTTTCTCTTTGTGATGATAAATGACCTACTAAACTCATGTAGTATCCTCTTGAACCATCTTTTGGTGTTTATTGCTTTCCCGCAGTAAGCAATCATTCGGAGTTCTTTGACGTCAAATTCACCAATCATCTGATTGACCACTAGTTGGGAGTCACTGAACACTGAGTTCTTCTACTTCGATTTCTTTAGCTAACTTTAGCCCGACTAGGAGGGCTTCACACTCCACTTCTTTGTGCGGAAACCGAATTTGATAGCCTTTCTAAGGGTGACCCCTTCCGAGGTGTACAAGACGATCTCCGCTCTACAACCCTTCACATTGGATGACCCGTCACATCGTAAGATCGATCCCTATAGGGGCGGCTCAGGGTTCTCGTCTCCTTGCTGGTGTTTCAGTCCCGATTTTTCTATCCCAGTGAACTCGACGATGAAGTCTGCCAGTGTTTGTGCCTTGATGGTTGTTCTCGGAGTGTAATGGATGTCAAACTGTCCCAGCTCCACTGACCATTTGACCATTCTTCCCGATAGCTCTGGCTTGTGCAATACCGACCAGAGTGGGTACTCGATCAAGACTGTTATTGAGTGAGTTTGAAAGTAGGGTCTTAGCTTTCTTGAGGAAGTCACCCATGGTAAGGCCAGTTTTTACATATTAGGGTAGTTAGCTTCCACCCCATCTAACGTTTTGCAGATGTAGAGAGGGTTTATGTTTGCCTTTCTCTTCCTGTACAAGAGTTGAGCTGACATCATGCTCTGAGACTGAGGTATAAATAGAATGTCTCCCCTGGCGTAGGTTTTGATAGTAGCTCTGTGTTTTCCATCCTTCAAGTCTTGGAAGACTTGTTCACACTGCTCTCCCCATTTGAATTTTTGTCTCCCTTTAGATTTTAAAGAAAGGGGACATTTATATGAAGATTATAGATGAAAACTTGTTTAGTGCTGCCACCCTCCTAGCCAGGCTCTGAACTTCTTTGATGTTTCTGGGTGGTCTCATGTTGAGAAGAGCCTGAATCTGATTTGGATCCGTTTCTATCCCTCTTTTGTCGACTAGGTAGCCCAAGAATTTCCCTGATTGCACCCCAAAAGTGCATTTCTATGGGTTGAGCTTCAATCGATATTTCCTGAGTTGGGAGAATGCTCCTTGGAGGTCCGCCAGTGGTCTTGACAGCAGAGGCTCTTTACCTGCATGTTGTCGATGTAAACCACCAGGTTCTTTTTTATTTGTCTTTTGAACATTCGGTTATGCATGTGCTAGTATGTTGCCCCGACATTCTTTAGTCCAAAAAGCATTACACGATAGCAGCATGCGCTTCTGTCCGTTATTAAGAATGGTTTATCCTGATCTGGTAGGTGCATACTGATATGTTTGTAGCCAGAGTAATGCGTCCATGAAACTGAGTAGGTTGTTTCCGAATGTCTCATCCATGATCTTGTCTATTTGGGACAGTGGAAATCTATTTTTTGGGCAAGCTTTGTTAAGGTCGGTGTAATCCACGTAGACCTTCCACTTCCCGTTCTTTTTATTTCAACAAGACCGTATTCGCCTACCATTATGTGTAGCGATACTCCCTTATCATGGTGACGTTAGAAGTCTTTGGACTTTTTCTTCATTGATGGCCTGGTTGCATCCAGGTGCCTCTAGCCTCCTTTACTGTCTAACTGGCTTCAAGTCAAGATTGACTGCCAATCTGTGTGTGATTACTGTGGGATCTATCCCCACCATGTCTTTCATGGTCTAGGCGAAAATGACCTGATTATCTTTTATAAGCACTGCCAGCTGATTTGCTAGGACTCTATCGAGGTTAGAGCCTTTCTGGAATGCTTTTGTGTTAGTTGGCTGTCCAAATATATTGTTACAACTTTTGCCCCCGGTGGCCCAACGTTCAACCTTCCCCTAGGGCTGTATGGAGGTTCGTGGTCCGACAGTGGAGGTGGGTCCTTGCTATCTGGATTCGGGGTTTCCTCATTCAGATCATGTTGCTTGGGCTTCTGTGCTCCATTATCTGGTCATCTGGCTGAGGCATAGTAACATTCCAGAGCGATAGTCTGGTCTCCTCTGATTGTCCCAACTTCACGATCTGAGGGGTACTTCAGGCACTGTTGCTGGGTAGAGACGACTGCCTCCATGTGGTGTAACCAAGGTCGGTCCAAGATTACGTTGTACTTGGAGTGGGTGTCTATGACTAAGAATTCCGTCACCAGGATCCTCTGTAGGTCTGACTGCCATGCAATTATCGGTAGTGTGACTTTTACTTACCGAGTAGAAGCTTTCTCTGTTGGAGCCGAACATGGCTTGATTTGAAGGTGTTAGCCCTCCTCTTTTTAGTTGGATCTTCAAGAATGCATCTAGGAACAATACATCGATGGAGCTGCCTATGTCCACCAGTGATCTCTTTTCCCAGTTCGATATCCCTACCGAGATGACTAGGGCTTCATTGTGTGGGAAGCAGACACCCTTCATGTCTCGTTCTGTGAACGTTGGGCTCGGGGCCTTTCTTTCCTCCCCTACGTGCTATATGAGTTGGTGTCCGGAGTGAGATTTTAGTCGCACCTCCCAAACCGATTTCTTCAGTGAAAGATTCGAGTGTTGTCCTTCCTTGTTTGTCTTATGGAGGACACATACCAGGTCGAAGTCATGTCTCCCGCGTCATGTGCCATTTTCTCACTTTGAGGATGCATGTCACCGAGGTCGATGAACTCCTTCAGTCGTCCTTTCTGGATCCAGTATTAGATCTCATGTCTGAGTCTCCTGCAATCCTTGGTGTCGTGGCTCACCTCCTTGTGATAACAATAGTGCTTACTCTTAACATGTCTTGAAGGATCCCCTTTGAGTTTTAACAGCCACTTGGTATCTATCCCTTTTCCATGGTGGACAAAAATGCCAGGCATACTAGAGTTGAGCGGGATGTAATAAGGGTTCCTGGAGCCACAAGGCATGGATAGCTTTGCTTGGCTGAGTTCACTCTGTTTCTCACCCAGGTTTCGCTTGGAACTGTCCCCTTTTATCCCTGTCTTTAGTTTTGGAGGAGTGTTTCGGCTCGCTTCCTCCCTTTCTGGCAACCAACATTTCTTCCAGGGCGTGCGCTCATGATCTCCTCCGAGAATGGAGAGATGGTGAGATCGTACAAGACGTTCGGATTGGTTGCCCCTGGTCGAAGCATGTTCCTCGTGGTGCAATCTGTTTTAGGGGTGTGGTCCCTATGCTCTCTGTTATCCCTTATGCTCTCTTGCCGGCCAGTTCTTTGATGTGGGATGCTCTCCGTCACCTTTTTATCTATGGTAGGTTTTCGCTTTCCTAGACGTGCTCTTAGGCATCCTCTTTGGTGTGGGATCTCCATGGATCTCCTTCGCATTCGTGCGACTATTTTCGATCCTAAGCGAGCCTCTCCACCACTTTTGCCAGATTATCCATATGAACCAGGATCTGATCTATGGGAGGATCATTTGTGGCTATCGTAGCAGCTAGGTCGTGTGACTGCTCTGCTTGTTCGGTTTGATTAATTCGACCCTGCAGAGGGCTTCTATGGCTGGAGGTTGTCTAGTTCAACATTGTTGAATGCTTGAGATCTGGTGTTGGTGACCATTTCTTGATGCTTTTTCAGTTTAGAATGAACTTTGTATGTTCGTTTTAGGGAAAACTTATTGTCGTCTTCCCCACGTACGATGCCAAACTGATGCGTTCATATTTGTCCTCGCCGATCTCGATGATATCTAATCTGCAAAAATGAACATCGGTTAAGCCCAGGGCCACCGTTGTTGTGGCCAAAGGCACTTTGATGCTTAAGTCAGATATCGCTTTGAAAAGATTGAAGATTGTATGTAAAATTGTAGTGTGTATACCTGCGTACCATTTTCCTCATAGTATTGACTCTTATAGTGAGGGTTCCCTCCCCAAATGTCCATGTGTTCGAGGGTGTGATGGAGGGAGGAAATCTCGCATAAGATCTTACATGTGCATGACTGAGTTCTTCGACACTTGGCTTTGTTTAGGACCCAATGTATGATTGGGCTAGAGCTGATTTCGTGCGAGTGGATCTCATGCCTGTGACAACTCTGAGATTCGTTGTTTGGGCCTTATTGTCCCGAGTCAAGCCCTAAGACCATTTCCTCTAGGGCTGGCATGTCTTGGGCTTGGATGCCTAACTTACGGGCTGAACAGTAATTTTGCGCATGGGTCCGTTCGGAATTGCGCTGAAGCTTTTTACGTGTTAGGGTTAGCCTATGCCATGTGTACGACTGTGATTGAGTGATTGCTTGATGTCTTATCAGTACTGTTTACTATTTAGGACTCTCCCGTCTATTTTTGAATTGACTTTGAACAAAAGTATTCCCCTGATCATCCTTCACATGAATATAGATGCGTTCAAATTTGTCCTTGCTGATCTCGATGATATCAAACCTACAAAAATGAGCAGTGATTAGGCCAAGAACCACATCATGGTGGCCGAAGGCACTCTGATGCTTAAGTTAGATATCAATTAAAGGAAAAGTTTAGTCTGTATGTAAATTGTAGTGTGTATGCGTACCATTTTTTTTTCATTTCACTGATTCTTATAGTGAGTGTCTCCTCAACAGTCCTTGCGATCGAGGAAGTGATGGAAGAAGGAGATCTCACATAAGATCTTACCTGTGCTTGACTAAGTCCTTCGATACTTGGCTTTGTTTAAGATCCAATGCTTGATTGGTCTAGAGCTGATTTCGTGCAAGTGGATCTCGAGCTTGTGAGAACTCTGAGATTCATTGTTCGGACCTTATTGTCCTAAGCCTAGTCATAAGACTCGTGCCTCTGGGGCTGGCATGTCTTGGGCTTGGACGCCTGACTTACGGGCTGAACAATAATCTTGCCCATGGGTCCATTTGGAATTGCGTTGAAGCCTTTTACGTGCTAGGGTTAGCCCATGCCATGTGTACAACTGTGATTGCTTGATGTCTCATCAGTACTGTTTACTATTTAGGACTCTCCCATCTATTTTGAATTCACTTTGAATAAAAGTATTCCCCTGATCATCCTTCACATGGATATAGATGCGTTCAGATTTTTCCTCGATGATCCCAATGATATCAAACCTGCAAAAATGAGCAGCGATTAGGCCAAGAATCATATCATGGTGGCCGAAGGCACTCCGATGCTTAAGTCTGATATCAATTAAAGGAAGAGTGAAGTCTGTATGTAAATTGCAGTGTGTATGCGTACCTTTCTTCCTCATTTCACTGATTCTTATAGTGAGTGTCTCCCCAACTATCCCTGTGATTGAAGGCATGATTGGGGAAGGAGATTTCGCATAAGATCTTACCTGTGCATGATTAAGTCCTTTGGTACTTGGCTCTTTTGAGGATTCAATGCTTGATTTGGCTAGAACCGATTTCGTGCAATCTTGAGCTTGTGAAAGCTCTGAGATTCGTTTTTTGGGCCTTATTGTCCTAGGTCTAGCCCTAAGACCCGTGCCTTTGGGGTTGGCATGTCTTGGGCCTAGACGCCCGACTTACGTGTTGAACAATGATTTGCGCATGGGTCCATGTCGAACTACGCTAAAGCCTTTTACGTGCTAGGGTTAGTCCATATTGGGTGTATGGCTATGATTGAGTGACTTTTTGATGTCTCATTAGCTACTCCCCCTTGTTAATGGGGTTACATACAGTTCCATTGATTCGATGAATGTGGACTGGTGCAGTTGTACTTGGAATCATCGCCCCCTTATTCCCCGCGTAACATTTAATGCCGATGTGACTGTTGGGTGACCTCCTTGTATGAACCGCTGTGCCTATACACAAGTTGTTTCTCATATGGTTGGGCATTGCCATCAACATTGTAGAGCTTGTTCCTCAAATGTTTATTTCCAGATAATGTGTTTTGGCCTTGCCAAAGGATGAATGAGGATCTCCGTGGGTGGAGTCTGTGAATGTTCTGACATTTGTAGCGATGAGTCTTAACAAGACCTACTATTGGATAAAGCCACCTAGTTTGAGTGAGCTTCCATTGGTTTTGTGGGCCCTCCGAGTTTATTTTTATGTCGCAAAGAAGAAGTACAGACTCCCTTTAGAGGTCAAGTTTGTCTTTCATCTTCTGGTGCTCCTGCGACATCTTCCTCCATAAAGTTTGGGGGATAATATCCGCAGCCAACTTTGGGTGGTTGTTACCACTGCTCTTTCCTTCACTGGTGATGCCTCAACAGAAAGGCAGACTGGCGGAGCAAGGCTTTAGTGGGCGTGGGCCATGACCTTGGGGAACTGACTCTGCATGACCCCGGGCATCCCTTTTTTGAGGGATCACACTAGCAGCCAACTTTCGTCCCTTTTGCTTTCACTTTCAAATCCTTTTCTGAATGCAGATTGGCAGCGCAAAGTCTCGATGCGTGTTCCAACAGATCCTTACTCGTGCCTCAATTTGCACCAAGCTCAGATACTTGTAGTGTGTAAATTTTTGTACTAGCTTGTCGGTCAAGCTTTGTAACAACTTTTTTTTTATAAATAATAAAGTACGTTTTTCTGAATTCCCTTTTCTTGTATGCTATGAGTGATTGTGATCATATTGGCTCGTGCGAGCAAATCTTCTGGACTATAAAAAAAGATGAGACAATTTAACTCTGAGCAGGGAATGGGCTAATCGGGTCCTAAAAAAGACGCATGTGTTATTGACTCAGCCTGTGTAGTTCCCTCGGCGAAATAGCATGGTTCGCCAATGATGGCAAAGTTACGGAAGAGTGATCTTCATATAGGCAGGTCGTGTCTTGCGGGTTGCATGCTTTCCAAGTAGGCATTGGCCTGTGAAAGTACTGCTACTTAGCTCTGTACAGAAGTGGAGTGATAGAGAAATCGATTTCTATTCTTATGAATAGATTCCGACCCACACTCAGACTTTTAGTTGAGCCTTGGTGGTTAGGGCGTGGCCTTGATCCGTATGGACTGGAACGATTAGATGTGTTGAGTCATCTGTGGACTGGACTGGTTTGCATGTGTGCTGCCTTAGTTTCAGAAAAGGACTAGGTTATCTCTGGGTCGGTGAGTTGTCCATGGACTAGACTCGCCCGTTTGTGGTGAACTATCCATGGATTGGGTTTAGTCTATGCTGGAGTTCTTTAGCTTTGAGGTGGATCACGACACTTATGTGGGAAGTTGTCGTCCTCCTAAAAAGAACTAGGTTTGGCCACTTATGCACTATTGTGGCCCCTGTAGTCAGACCATGTTCCTTTAGGAGCGGTAAACCGTCCAGAGATTGGGCTCGTCCGCTTGTGGTGGACTGTCCGTGGACTAGGTCCAATCCGCTTTGGAGTTCCTTGGTTCTTGAGGCAGACTTAAGTCACTCATACGACATGTTGTTTTCGTCCTGAAAAGGACTAGGCTTGGCCGTTTGTGCGTCATTGTTGTCCCCATAGTCAGACCAGGTTCATTTAGAAGCAGTGAGTCATTTGGAGACTGCACTCACCTACTTGCAATGGATCATCTGTGGGTTGGGTCCAGTCCGCGCTGGAGTTCCTTAGTTCCCGAGGCGGACTAGGTCACTTATGCGGTGAACTGGCGTCATTCTAAAAAGGACTAGGCTTGGCTGCTTGTGCGCTATTGTGGTCCTTGTAGTCAGACCAGGTTCCTTGTGGATCGGTGAGCCGTCCAGGGACTGGACTCGCCCGCTTGCAGTGGACTGTCCGTGGACTGGTCCTTGTTGGAGTTCCTTGGTTCCTGAGGCGGACTGGTCACTTATGCGGCAAGCTGTCGTTGTCCTGAAAACAACTAGGTTTGGCCGCTTGTGCGCCATTATGGTCCCTGTAGTTGGACCAGGTTCCTTCTGGAGCGGTGGGCCATCCGGGGACTAAACTCTCCCACTTGTGGTGGACTATCCGTGGACTGGGTTCGGTCCACATTGGAGTTTCTTGGTTCCTGAGACAGACTAGGTTACTTATGCGGCAAGTTGTCGTTGTCCTGAAAAGGACTAGGCTTGGCCGCTTGTGCGCCATTGTGGTCCTTGTAGTCGGACCAGGCTCCTTGTGGAATGGTGAGCCGTCCTGGACTGGTCTCGCTTGCTTGCGGTGGACTGTTTGTAGACTAGGTCCGCTCCGCAGTTGTGCCATTGTGGTCCTGAGGTTAGACTAGGCTATCTTAGAAGTAGTGATCGTCCATGGATGTGACTTGACTGCTTGCGGTGAATCGTCCATGAACTGGGTTTGGTCCGCATGGGTGCCATCGTTGTCCAGAAGTCGAACTAGGCCTATTCCTAGGTACGGAATCATATGAAATGTGATTCTTTAAAGAAAATACTTTTACTGATAATACTTCTTCAAGTGCTCTACAATCCACGACCTATTTAGATGCTATCCATCTAGGTTCTCTAGCTAGTAAGTTTCTGGCCTTTTGATTGTTGTCACCTTGTAGGCACATTCCTAGTTCGAGCTTAGCTTGACTTATTTTGGGTCTCTTGTGTTCGGTTGGGTCATCCTTATTATCCAATATCCGACTTTGAATTCTCGAGGCTTGACTCTCTTATTGTAGTGTTGGGTCATCTTTTGTTGATAGGCTACTATTATGACGGAAGCTTCGTCTTTTCACTCTTCGAGTAAGTCCAACCCCACTCTTAGAGCTTCATTGTTGTCCTCCATCACAAACTCCCTCCATTCTTAACATTGGTATTGCTAGTTCTACTAGAACCATTGTCGGAGTTCTCTTTGTGGTATGTTATGCCCAGAGGATGCCTGGAAGTTCAGAGACCCAGAGACCTTGGCTGCATCGAGTTCCCTTTTGATTACTTCAAGGATAGTTCGGTTGGTTACTTCAGGTTGTCCATTGCCTGGGGGTGACCCAGCGTGAAAAAGTGGTTGTTGATGCCTAGTTGGGTGCAAAGTTGCTTTACTTTACTACCCTCGAACTGAGGCATGTTGTCCCTGACCAGGACTTTCGGTATTCTGTACCTGCAAATGATAGACTTCTAAAGAAAGTTCTTGATCTGATTCTTTTTATCTTAGAGAGGGGCTCCACTTCTACCCAAGGTGGAACTTTCTTCTTTCAAAGATGGGGAAAAGACCCACAATTTCTATCCCTCAATGGGCGAAGGGCCACTGGATGATCATTGGAACCAAGTTCTGTGCAGGCATATGTGTGTACGGGGCATACATTTGACTCTTATCAGACTTTTGAACCAATTCTTTGGCATCTTACTGTATTTTCGAGCAATAATACCTCAATGTGAGGGCTTTATGAGCTACTGTCCTTCATCCGGGATGGTTTCGGCATTACTTCATCATGAATTTTGAGAACTTGGTTCACTTCCTTAGGGGCCAAGCATATGAGCAGAGGGCCAGTCATTGATCTTTTGTACAACCTGTCGTTGAGGAGAGTGTAGTGTACCGTACCGCTATGTTTTTCACTTTGCAAGCCTTTAGCCGGTCAAGTCGTTGACTTCCTTGTTGTCTGCTCTGGAGCAATGGCAGAGTAATATCATCTTGAACCACATTTTGGCGTTGATTGCTTTCCCGCAATAAGCCATCATTCGGAGTTTTTTGACATCAAATTCATCATTGACCTACTTGACTACCAGTTGGGTGTCGCCGAACACCGTGAGTTCTTTTAATCGATTCATCTGCCTAGTTTTAGCCTAGATAGGAGGGTTTTGTACTCCGCTTCGTTGTTTGAAGACGGAAGCCGAATTTGGTAGTTTTTCTAAGAGTGACCCCTTCATGGGTGTAAAGGACGATCCCCGCTCCACAGCCCTTCATGTTAGATGACCTGTTGAATTGAAAGATCCATCCCTGAAGGGGTGGCTCGAGGGTTTTCGTCTCCTTGCCGGTCTTCCAATATCTGTTTTCCTCTCCTATTGAACTTGTTGATGAAGTCTGCCAGTGCTTGCGCCTTGATGGATGTTCTTGGAGCGTAATGGGATGTCTACCTGTCTCAGCTCCACTAATCGGAGTGGAAACTTGGTCAGGATTATTATTGAGTGAGCTTGGAATTCGAGTCTTTGTTTTCTTGAGGAAGTCACCAGTGCCAAAGCCATTTTTTTTCCAGATAAGGGTAGTTAGCCTCCGCCCCATCGAATGTATTGCTGATGTAGTAGACGTGCTTCTGTTTCCCTTTCTCTTCCCAATCAGAGCTGAACTAACAACGTGCTCTAAGACTGAGAGGTATAGGTAGAATGTCTCACCTAGAGTAGGTTTTGAGATTAGCTCCTTGCTTCCCATTTACACCATTAGGTCTTGGAAGGACTGTTCACACTGATCTCCCCATTGAAATTCTTTGTGTTTCTTTAGGATTTTAAAGAATGGGAGGCACCTATCTGAAGACTTAGAGATGAACCTGTTTAGGGCTTCAATCCTCCCAGTTAGGCTCTAAACTTATTTATTGTTTGTGGGTGGTATCATGTTGAGAAGAGGCTAATCCGAAGAGAAGAGCCTGAATCTGCACGGATCAACCTCTATTCCTCTTTGTTGACTATGTAGGCCAGGAATTTCCTTGATTGCACCCCAAAGGTGTATTTCTACAGGTTGAGCTTCATTCGGTACTTCCTAAGTTGAAAGAACGCTCCGTAAAGGTCCGCTAGGTGGTCTGGACTTTGGAAGATTTTACCAGCATGACGTCGATGAACACTTTCTTGGTCTTTCTGATTTGTCCTTTGAACATTCGGTTAACCAGGAGCTGGTATGTTGCCCCCGCATTATTTAGTCCGAAAGGCATTACCCAATAGTAGTATGTGCCTATGTCCGTTATAAAGGAGGTTTTCTCTTGATCCGATAGGTGCACACTGATCTGATTGTAGCCAGAGTACGCATCTATGAAGTTGACCAAGCTGTGATATCGCATCCGCTATCTGGTCTATCCGAGTAGTAGAAAGTTTTCTTTTGGGCAGGCTTTGTTAAAGTCAATGTAGTCCACACAAACCCCCACTTCCTGTTTTTCTTTCTCACCAGGACCATGTTCGTCAGCTATTCCGGGTAGCGAGACTCCCTTATCATGTCGCGTTTAGAAGTCCTTGCACTTCCTCATTGATAGCCTGGTTGCGCTCGGGTGCTACTGACCTTCTTTTTTGTTGGACTGGCTACAAGTCCGGATTGACTGCCAGTCTGTGTGTTATCACTGTGGGATCGATCCCCACCATGTCTTTCATTATGCAGCGAAAACATCTTGATTCTCTTTTAAGAGAAATGCTAGCTATTCTGCCATTGCTTTGTCGAGGTTAGCGCCTATATGGACTGCTTTTGTGTTAGCTGGGATGTCCAGGTATATTGTTACGACTTCTTCTTTCGACTGCTCAGTGTTTGTCTTCCCTCTCGAGCTGATGGAGGCTCGAGGTCCGAAGGTGGAGGTGATTCCTCTCTATCTAGATTCAGGGTGTCGTCATCCAGATCTTCTTGTTCGGGCCTTTATACTTCATTCTCTGGTTTTCTAGCTGTGGCATGGTGAAATTTTAGAGCGATAGTTTAGTCTCCTCTGATTGTCCCTACCTTTCCATCAGAGGGGTTTTTGAGGCATTGGTGCTAAGTGGAGACGACTGCCTCCTTGTGGTGTAACCAAGGTCGACTCAAGATTACATTGTACTTGGAGCAGGTGTTTACGACCTAGAAATCTTTCATCAAGATCCTCTGTAAGTCTTGCTGCCCTGCGACTACCGACAACGTGATTTTACCGACCTGATAGCAACTTTATCCATTGAAGTCGAACATGGCTTGATTTGAAGGTGTCAACTCTTCTTCTATTAGGTGATTTTTCAGGAATGCGCCTAGGACCAATACGTTGATAGAGCTGCCCATGTCCATCAGTGATCTTTTCAATTCTCAGTTCATTGTGTGGAAAGTGGACACCATTCATGTCCCATTCTGTGAACGTTAAAATCGAGGATTTTCTCCCGTTTCGTACATGCAATACGAGTTGGTGTCGGTAGTTTGATCTGATTCGTAGCTCCCGAACCGATTTTTCAGTGAACGATTCAAGTTTTGTCTCTCTTCATTTGTCCCATAAAGGACACATACCATGTCGGGAATCATGTCTCCCGCTTCCCGTGCCATCCATTCGCCTTAAGGATGTGTGTTCCCGAGGTCGGTGAACTCCTTCAGTCGTCCTTTCTAGATCCAGTACTGGATCTCATTTCTGAGGCTCTTGCAATACTTGGGGTCATGTCCTATCTCTTTATGATAAGAGCAATGCTTACTATTGTCACGTTTTGAAGGATCCCTTTGAGTTTTGACAACCACTTGATGATGCCCATTTTTCTATGGTGGACAAAATGTCAAGCAAACTGGAGTTGAACGGGGTGTGGTTGGGGTATCTGGAACAGTTCGGCATGAACATTTTTGCTTGACTGAGCCCGTCTTGGTTCTCGCTTTTCATCCCTATCCTTGGCTCTAGAGGAGTGTTTTGGCTCGCTTCCTCCCTTCCTGGTAGCTAACATTTCTTCCAGGGTGATGTACTTCTAGGTGCTCCTTAACAATCCTGCCATATTCGCTGGGGGCTCCAAGGTGAAGTAGTTGTAAAACAGACCTCCTCGGAGGCTGGAGGTGAAAGCAGTGACTGATATGTTGTTATTGCATCCGTCGATCAAGGTCAACTCGTCATTGAAACGAGTGACGTACTCCTTGAGGGTCTCGCCTTGCTTTTGCCCGAGGCTCACCAAGTAGTGAAACCCATTCCCGATTAACTGGCTCCCTATGAATCTGGTGATTAATGCCTTCACTAGGTCCTGGAATGATCCGATAAACCTGGGTTGGAGGCTATGAAACCAGGTCAGCACGACCTTCTTCAGGCTAGTGGGAAAAGTTCTACACATGATGGCCTGTGAAACTTCTTTGAGCACCATCAGGTGGTGGTAATGGCGCAAGTGGTCTGACGGATCTGACGTTCCGTTATAGAACTCGAGCATTGGTGGGAAGAACTTCTTAGGAAGAGGGGCACTCATGATCTCCTTCGAGAATGGAGGGACTGTGAGATCGTATAGGACATAAGGGTCGGATGCCCCTAGTCAGAGCGGGTTCTCGACCATGGTCCTGTTAATGCTCAGGGTGTGGTCCATGTGACCCTCTCCTGGGCCTCATTCTCGGTAGGCTTTTTGTTCTTCTACTCGGGGTTTCGCCCTCCTGGGCATGCTCTTGGATCTGAGGTCCTCCCAGATCTCGGTTGGCCTTAGATCGCTACTATCACTCTCGAGTCAACTCATTAGGTCTAGGTGGAGCAAGATCTGATTAATGTCAGGGATAGGCGCGGTCACCTTTGCGGCTAGGTGTTATTCACGTAATTGATTCATAAACCCCCCCTATAATTTATATTTGTTAGTGTTTTAAATATCATATTTTATTCTAATTATTTTGTTTTTGTAGGAATTGGAGCTTAAACGATGAAATCACATTAGCGCGGTGAGTTTAGAATAGCTAGCCTGAAGTGGTGCGGACGGTGAAGTCAATGATAGAACCCAAGCCCAAAAATTGACCTAAAAATCCTAAATCCTCCTTTGCCTTAACCGAGACCCAATCCCAACCTAAGCTGGTGAAAGAAAAACCAATTTAATCTTTTTTTTCCCTTCTTCTCTGTTCTCCCTCTCTCAAGGGGCATCCCTCCCTTCTTTTTCATGTCCCTTTCTTTATCCTATCTTTTTCCAGCCACCAACACGATCTCATCGCCGACTCTGCCAGTGATTTTCGTTTGCTAGAAAGACCGACAGCCACGTCCTTACTGACAACTCGTCTATATCCTCCCTGTCTCACAATACAGAGAGAACCTCGCCATCACAACCACTTTCTTTTCCCTCTACTCTGCAACTCACCATCACATCCCTTTTTCCATCACGTTCTTCTTCAACTTATTCGCACAGATCGCAGCCAACAGAGCCTCCATCTCACCATCATGCTTGCCTTCTGTCACATATTCATATCGAGTTGGAATTGCAAACCCAAAAACTGAAAATGCAAAAGACAAAAGGGCGCCAAATTCAAATAGTTTGAATTTAAACTAAGGGCAATAGAGTAACTTTACCTGGTCAGGTTGTTATAAACTCATCAAGGCCGAACACGTGTAATAATCCTAAGGGGTTCATTTGAAATTCTGTTACAGAGCACTGTAGATAAATAGAGGGGAGAAAGAAGAGAATAGCAGAAAAGAATTTGTAAGAGAAGGGCTCGACTTGATAATCAGTCTGAGCAGTAGCTTGTTCTCCTTATTTTGTGTATTCAATAGAGACTACTTCATTCAGTTTGTCTTTCCTTCTTATCTCCAAGTCACAACTGTGACATTTGGTATCAGAACGGTGTTGATTATCTGGAACTGTGGCCTGAGCATCACCACTGCAAGACATGGAGACAAGGGCAAAGGAAGCCGAGCAGTTCATGAGAGAAACGAGGAAGAATCAGAACGAAACAGCCGGACAAATTGAGTTCTTAAAAGGAGAAATCAAAAAGTTGGCTATCGCGCAGGAAGGCCAGGAGAAGCGAATCGAATCGAGGTTTGACCAACTCGTCCAGTTGATGCAAAATCCTCCTACTCCAGTACGAGCGACGGAACCAACTACTTCCTCTACTCCGATCTCTAGCCATGTGGATCACCGATCCAACTCCCAGAATCACTGGGAGAGCCAAGGTATGTGCCCTCGATTTCCCAAACTGGATTTCCCTTATTTCGACGGAGTAAATCCCAGATCATGGGTGAAAAAATGTGAGAGGTACTTCGAGTTCTTTCAAGTTTCAGAGGCTAACAAGGTTAGCATGGCTTCAATCCATTTATCGGGAAAGGCAGACCTATGGTTTTTTGACTACCATGTGGGAAAGGAAATGCTTCAATGGAAGCAGTTTAGCTTGGACATCTATGAACGTTTTGAGGAGGCAGTGTTGGACAATTTTGTTGAATCTTTTAATAAACTTCATCAACATGGGACTGTTAACGATTACTTTGATAATTTTGAAGAGTTACGCTCACTAATGTTGGAACACAATCGGCACCTGGACGAACAATACTTCGTCCTTAGCTTCTTGAGTGGGCTGAAGAGCAACATTAAATCTATGGTTCAGCTTTTCAAGCCAACCACTCTGACCCAAGCCTTGTCCTTGGCGAGAATGCAGGAAGCATCCACTATGTCTTACAATCTAACCAAACCAACTCATCAGCATTCATCATGGCCCAAACAACATTCCTACTCCAATGCCACCTCTTCCATTCAGTCGACTACCTCTTCCATCACGCCAACATCACAACACAACAAAACCATTCCTACTCATTCACCTCATTCCATGCCTTTCCACTCACATAAACCACCTTACCAATCCCTACATTCTGCGTCCACTCGACCTCCTTCTCATGTTCCACCTATTAGGCGCCTTACTCCCACTCAAATGCGGATAAGAAGAGAGAAGGGTCTTTGCTACAATTGTGACGAGCAGTATAAACCTGGCCCTTTGTGTCAGACCCAACACTTATATATGTTAGTTGCTGAAGAGGGGGATGAGTCTATTGAGGATCCTGTTGCCTCTGCTGATATCACCACAGTGAACCTGTTACATGAGGTACCCTCTGCTATGGAGATATCCCTCCATGCTCTCCACAGCTGTTCTTCATCCAATACATTGCTTCTCAAGGGGCTGATTAAGAAGAAGCCAGTCTCCATATTAATAGATACTGGTAGTACCCATTCTTTCATTGATCCAAGTGTGATTAAAGCAACTAAATGGCCTACCTGTTTGACGCCTCAGATGGTTGTGAAAGTTGCCAATGGAGACCAGTTGTTGAGTAATGCTCTATGCCAACGGCTTCTATGGACTATGCAGGGTGTTTCTTTCGAAGGTAGCATACGGGTGTTGCCCCTGGGTGGTTATGATATGGTTTTGGGAGGTGACTGGTTAAAACAATTTGGAGATATTACTTTAAATTTACAGAAACTTCAGTTGACTCTCAATGTGGATGGCAAAGCCATTACCTTACAAGGTGGGACTGAACATGCTGATCTCTGCTTGATGGAAGCAAAGGGTTTTTCTAAGCTTTGGAAGCATCATGCTAGTTCCTTCTTCTGTCACATTTTTTCCATTACTACTGTGGCTCCTACTCCTCCACTTGTTCCTGCTGTCCAGCTTATCATCTCACTTTCAGTGACTTATTTCAGGAGCCTACTGATCTTCCACCAAGTCGTGCCCTCAACCACCACATTCCACTAAAACCAGGCCATCATCCCCCTTCTCAAAGTCCTTACAAGGTCCCGTATATGCAGAAAGCAGTTGTGGAGAAACTAATTCAGGAGATGCTTGAATCTGGGTTAATCAGGCACTCTCACAGTCCCTTTGCTGCCCCTATCCTGTTGGTTAGAAAAAAAGATGGGTCTTGGAGATTCTGTGTGGACTACAGGAAGTTGAATGAGATCACTATCAAGGACAAGTTCCCTATGCCCCTCATTGACGAGCTTTTTGATGAACTTCATGGTGCTACAATCTTCTCCAAGTTGGACTTAAGGTCTGGTTATCATCAGCTGCTAGTTCACCCACCCGACATCCACAAAACAGCCTTCAAAACGCATCATGGCCACTTTGAGTTCAAGGTGATGCCATTTGGACTTACTAATGCGCCTGCCTCTTTCCAGGCTCTCATGAATCAAATATTCCAGCCTCTTCTTCGGAAGTTTGTCCTGGTATTCTTTGATGACATCCTTATTTACAGTCCTGATCTCTCCATTCATTTGGACCACCTCCACATTGTCTTCACCATTCTCCGCCAACACCGCTTGTTTCTCAAATTATCCAAGTGCTCTTTTGGCCAAGATAAATTGGAGTACTTGGGCCACATTATCAGTGCCCAGGGTGTGGAGGCAGACCCTCAGAAGATTGTTGCTATGACCAACTGGCCTACTCCTATGAATATCAAGCAGCTCCGCGGTTTTCTTGGTCTCACCGGGTACTACCGGAAATTTATCTCGCAATATGGTGTCATTGCGAAGCCATTGACTGATCTTCTTAAGAAAAATGACTTCCTATGGTCTCCTCAGGCTTCCACTGCCTTCCTACAGTTAAAAACAGGCCATGTGTGAGGCTCCTCTCCTAGCCCTTCCAAATTTTTTGGATCCATTTGTCATTGAGACTGACGACTGTTCCAGAGGTGTGGGGGCTGTTCTTTCTCAAGCTGGCCGCCCAATAGCATTTTTCAGTAAGGCTCTCGGTCCTAGGAACCTCTCCCTATCTACTTATGAGAAAGAGCTACTGGCCATTGTCATGGCAGTTCAGCGTTGGCGCTTATATCTTCTTGGTTCCAAGTTTATTATTTATACCGACCACCAAAGCATCCGTTTCTTTTTGGCTCAGAAGGTCACTACAATGACCCAACAACGTTGGTTGGCTAAGCTGCTTGGCTTTGACTACGAGATTCATTACAAAAAGGGGGTGGACAACAAGGTTGCCGATGCCTTGTCTAGATGCATGGAGTCTGCTGGGCAGTGCTTGGCCCTAACAGTGGTTAAACCAACCTGGCTTCTAGAGGTTGTTGCTTCCTATGACCAGGATCAGTTTATGACTCATCTCATTCAGCAGCTGCTCATTGACCCTGCCTCCAAACCACCTTTCTCTTTCACTAATGGCATCCTCAAGCATAACCATCAGATTTGTGTTGGCTCCACTGGGTCCTTGCGTAAGCAACTGTTACAGGAACTCCACAATTCTGCATTAGGTGGCCACTCGGGTAGCAACACCACCTACAAACGCCTTCATCAATACTTTTTCTGGCCCAGAATGCAACATGATGTTCTCACTTATGTGTCTGAGTGTGACACCTGCCAGCGTAATAAGAACGACCAGTCCGCTTACGGTGGTCTTCTTCAGCCCCTTCCCATACCGGAGCACGCCTGGCAACACATCTCGATGGATTTCATCGAAGGGCTCCCCCCTTCCAAATCCAAAACAGTCATTCTGGTAGTAATTGACAGGCTCACCAAATTTTCTCATTTCATAGCACTGGCGCACCCTTTTACTTCTGCTATGATTGCTGATCTGTTCTTACGTCATGTCTACCGAATTCACGACCTTCCCACTTCAATTGTCTCCGATAGGGATAAAGTTTTCGTAAGTGCTTTCTGGCGTGATCTTTTTTCAGCAATGGGCACTTCTCTCAATCTCAGCTCGTCCTACCATCCCCAAACAGATGGACAGACTGAAAGGACTAATGCCTGCCTCGAGACTTATCTCCGTTGCATGACTGGCGATGCTCCGCTTCAATGGTCGACATGGCTCTATTTAGCAGAGTTCTGGTACAACACTGCTTTCCACAGTGCTATTCAAACATCCCCATTTGAGGCCTTATATGGGTATCAACCTCCTCTAATGGCTCTCCCTCCATTGGCTGCCAACTCCATCTCTGATGTCCAGAAATTCCTTCGTGACAGAGATCAGATGATGAATATTATTAAGGAGAAACTCCACCTGGCTCAAGCTCGGATGAAACACTATGCTGACAAACACAGATCTGAGCGTGAGTTCACTGTGGGTGATTGGGTCTACCTTCGTTTACAACCGTATCGCCAAACTTCTGTGACTCTTCGCCACAATCTCAAATTGTCAGCTAGATTCTATGGCCCCTTCCAGATTCTTGAACGCATCGGTGAGGTTGCATACAAACTGAGTCTGCCAGCTAGCTCCAGAGTTCACCCAGTCTTCCATGTTTCACAATTGAAGCGGAAGATTGGAACCAACACTGTCGCCTCACCTGTCCTGCCACTAGTCGACCGCTCAGGCTCCTTTCGTGCTGAACCAGTGGCCATCTTGGCTCGCCGTCTTATTCCCCGTCACAACCAAGCTGTGACTCAGGTCCTGATTCATTGGTCGAACTCTGCTCCAACCGATGCCACTTGGGAAGACTGGACACACATTCACGCTTCCTTTCCACATTTCAATCCTTGAGGACAAGGATCATTTCGAAGGGGTTGGCATTGTCACATATTCATATCGAGTTGGAATTGCAAACCCAAAAACTGGAAATGCAAAAGACAAAAGGGCGCCAAATTCAAATAGTTTGAATTTAAACTAAGGGCAATAGAGTAACTTTACCTGGTCAGGTTGTTATAAACTCATCAAGGCCGAACACGTGTAATAATCCTAAGGGGTTCATTTGAAATTCTGTTACAGAGCACTGTAGATAAATAGAGGGGAGAAAGAAGAGAATAGCAGAGAAGAATTTGTAAGAGAAGGGCTCGACTTGATAATCAGTCTGAGCAGTAGCTTGTTCTCCTTATTTTCTGTATTCAATAGAGATTACTTCATTCAGTTTGTCTTTCCTTCTTATCTCCAAGTCACAACCGTGACACCTTCCTCATCTCACCTCTCTCTATTCCCCTCTCTATTTCTCTCCCTAGCAGCCACCCATTGCGGGAGCAGCTCAACTGAACAGATCGCAGCCATCAGAGCCTCCCCATCTAGACGATCTCCTTCCCTAATACTTTCTCTTCTCCATTTTGTAACCAAGGAATGTGTTTTTGCAAAATATCGCAAAATTTTCATTTTTTTGAATTACAAAACGAAAAATGGCGAAATGCAAAATTGTATATTTTCGATGAATTATTTCGTAAATTTCGTTTTTTCAACAAAAGTACAAAAAACAGCTAAGAAAATGCCAGTTTTTCAACGAAATTTTTTGACCAAAATCTTCCTCTTTGGTCTTCCTCTTTGATCTCTGATCTTTGATCAACGCAATGCTCTAGTCTTTTTTTCCCATTGACGCGGTGATCTGACTATGCTCTTCTTATTTGATTGAGCAATCCTTTCCATGTTGGCTCCATGTCCTTCATCTGTGGGTTGTTGTGGATATCCCAAATCTGGAACTGGAGCTGTATTTTTCGGGGAATTCTAATTGGTGAGGAAACGAGCGAGGAAACGGGCGAGGGAGGGGGTGGAGCCCTCCATCCCCCTCGAGATGCGCAAATGCACACATCTCGAGGGGGATGGAGGGTTCAACCCCCCTCCCTCGCCGTTTCCTCGCCAATTAGACAAGCCCGTATTTTTCATGTGTAGATGCAGAGAGTCTAGAAGAGAGGGACCCCTTGACCCTTGAGCATATCAATGAACCGGGAAATTCTAATGAACCACCACTTGAAATGAAAGTAAAAGGTTGTGGGTCCCTTAAATATTCAATGCCCTCAACCACCTAGTACTTTTGTTCAACTTGTTGAAGTAAAGAGAAGATTTGTTCTAAAGAGATCAGAAATTCTAGGCAGCCTAGAATTGCTCCAATAGATGTAAAAAAACTCAAAAAGTGAAAATGAGGTTTGAGGAGGATGTCATCCGTCCTTGTGAGCAATCTCATGAGTTTAGATGAGCTCATCAAAACAAATCAAATACGAGGCAAAAAGAGTAATGGAAAAAGCTTTAACTGACTTGTTTAAAAAGACAACACATACACTCACGTGACTTTCAATTCATGTCATGTATCATGCCACCTATCCTCCTTGTGTTTGGATCAACACAATTTGTTTAATAAGTTTATTTATTTTCATCTAATTTTTTCTTTTTACATATTTCATATACTCTCGAAATTTATTATATATGTTTTATGTATTTTTGAAATTTTACGTTTTTCTTTACACATCAAAATATTTTTTAAATTTATAAAACCAAAATTAACTCGAAAAACGAAATCACAATCCTTACTTGTAACAACATCACAACAAACTTCACCTTCATCCTCGCCCCATCTGTCCCTCATCCCTTCTCTCTTTTAGGTACATAAGAAAATGAATCAGCCGCAAGGACGCAGAATCAGGAAGGAGTCAAGGATAAGAAGACTTGTTGGAGGGAGAAATCTGATTTTGGAAACAGTTGGTTATTTGCACCCCACTCCTTTACTTTGTATCACCACACATCTCAAGTGTAGGAATTGATGGATTTCTCCCACGCAATCTCTGCGACCACCTCCAACACGATATTCTAAACCCCTAGTTATGGCATAGATGATTCCGCAGGTTTAGTAGCACTTTCTATTATTTTTATTACTTTCCGATGCAATGTAAATTGAATATTGGATTGACTTGTGAACATGCGCATATTGCTTTCACCGTGTATATCATGCATCTATGGTAGTTAGAATTATTCTATGTTATTGAGCCCTGTTTGATTCTTATTAGTAAAGATTGTGATTAGTTATGCCTTAAATAGACAATTAATGTTAGGGGTATGCACAATGGTTAAAGTGAGTCCATTTCGTTGATATCCGAGACAATAAGAGATTCTAATCTCTAATATTTCTCGAATTAATGGAGATATTAGTATAATTCTATGAACACCTGTTGGATGATTCGAAAGCCTTAGCATCTCTATCTTTAAATCTTAAACTCTAATTTCAATTGTTCTTGTACTTTTCATTAGTTTTGAAATTTTTGATTACTGTAACCCCCTTTCAAATTAGTTTAAATAGATTGTAGTTTTCGATTGTGTCTTCAATCCTCGTGGGATCAACCCGTATTTGCCATTGTCTACCAGCTAGACAACCGTGCACTTGCGGTATAACAATCAGGTCAAATTAACCTATTAATTTAGGTTGATAAAATCTGCATCAAGTTTTTGTCGCCGTTTCCGGGGATTGTAACGGTACAATCAAAATCTAGGGTTTATTTTCACTAGTATATTGATTCGGTAATAATTTTCTTTTATTAGGAACATTGTTAGGAGTCACTTGTTTTTTTTTTTTTTAATAGTATGAGTTTTAATTATTTTTTTGCATTTATTTGCAGGCGATCATACGCAGAGGGGCTCAAGTGGGAACAAAGGGAAGGGTAGACGTCGTTAAACACAAACTGAAGTAGAAAAATAACAAAGCAAAGAAATATAAAGAAGACACATATATTGCATTGTAAATTTCCCTTTTTAGATTGCGATTCACATGGATATTCTCAGAAGCCAGCGAGCTATCAGGTGGATAGTGCTTTTGATCAACGACAACTTGAATTCTAGTCGGCGTTGCAAGTAACCCGAAAGAGGTTCACGCCAGAGGTAAATTCTCCCCACCGCATCTGCACACGGTTTCTGCTATGATCACTTATGTTTTGGTTGTTTTAGGTAGTACTGCATGCAAATTTGAATAGTGGCAGGATTGATTTGCAACTTTTGTGCCCTCTCCTGCGGATAGGTTAACCACCATCTATTTTAGGGTTATGACCCTAAGCCTTCACTGTTTAAAATTTGTAGCAAGATAATTGTCTAGGACATGTTTGACACTCATAGGGTCCCTCTTTGGAAGTTTGAAAGCTTAAAGTAGTCAAGTGAATGAACATATCCTATCTAGGAATAATTCTTGAACTGGCATTTCACTTTGAGCTGGAAAGTGAAAAAGAGGTAGAAACAATTCTATAGCGGTGGATTGATAGGAAATTACCGTTCCTCTCCCACGTTTAATCAAATCAAATTGAAATTCAGCCCTGCATTAGTAACAAAACTCTAGGGTCATTTGCCATTCATCTTGTCTGTGCATCATTTAGGTGTCGTTCAGGGTTGAATTATTTTTTTTTCCAATCATTTTAGAGTTAGATCATCTTCATATAGAGGTTAGACTTTGAATAAAGAAAAGAGAAAAATCTAAATTAAGGAGATGACTGAGGATTACTTCCTCATTTTGCCTCAAGGCTAGAAGCAGTTGTTATGACTATGGCGCAAAAAATAGATGCAATTATGAATTTGACTCAACCCCTACCTCACACGAATATTTCATTTAAGGTTTGTGTTGCATGTTTGAGTCATAGTCATTCCATAGCTGATTAAGATTTGCAATATGATTATCCTCAATATTTTGCTGAGCAAGTCAATTCTTTTAATGTTATTTGGCGATCTGGTTATAATCAATAGTCCAACTATTACAGCCCTGGTTTCACCAATCATCCAAACCTCTCCTGGGCTCAAGGCTCAAACCAAGAAGAACATGTTTTCTCTTAGGCTCCTCAAGTCCCTAGCCCTATTATGCCTCAATTTAACCAAGTTCTTCCATCCAACACATCTAGTTTAGAGGGAACGATTAATCGTTTTATGTAGCGCATAGAATGAATGCTTGAACAAGATTCTCATGCTATATTAGAGTTAAAAGCCACAACACCACCAATCTCAAGCCATCAATAAACTTGAGATAGTTGTGAGTCTGATTGCTCAGGTCTTCTTTGAGAGAGAGTCAGGGTAATTTCCTAATCACCCTGTTCAAAACCCAAAGATAGCACATCGAAACTCGAGCCAGATGTTGTGTTTGAGGATAATATGACTAAAACTACTTCGCTTCCTGACCCATCCCCTTCCTCACCTTTTTATGTTGACTCCTTCGACGTATGCCTTCATAATGACTCATGCATGAAGCCTAATTTTCAGTATTCTTTGGAGTCTTGCCTCGACTATTTTCACGATACAAATGATACATCTAATGAGAAAATCCATGCCATAGGTAGTGTTGATTCCAGGTATGGGGGTGTTGTTGAGTTTTCTAACTCATCATCTTGGTGTAATTCATTTTGTTATGATGAGCCTGTACCACCTAATATATCTATAAACATACATCTTTGCATTTCTTTCACATTGACTGGTGTTACTTATGTGGATCCCTTGTTTTTAAGGGATGATTTCAGTTTTGATCATTCTATTGTGAAACATATTAAATTTTCAAATTTGACACCTGACTTAGGATGTCCATTTTTAGGAGCAAGCAAGAATCATTGATTAGATATCGTAGTATGTGACCCCTTTATTTTCCAAGTCCCTAAGGATTTTCTAGGAATGCGAGTTCATTTGGATTCTCTCTATGATTTTGCATGGCACATTCGTAGCTTATGAGATGTGCTAGTATGGGTTGTGTCGCATGTGGTTGCTACTATTTGTTGAACGGATCCTCAATTTTTTAGGTTGTTGCTATACGATTCTTTGACATTTTTGGAAGAGGATGTTCGCTATGTTCTTCATCTTCATTTTATGGTACATCATTTGTGAGGAAGAATATACGTCGGGCTGACGATGTTAAACCAAGCGCTCTTAGGAGGCAACCCAACTTTAGTTGTGTCATTATGGTTAGTTTGGATTGATTTTCGAGTTCTTTCTAGTTGATTTTCCACTCATACTCGTTAGCTCCGTAACAATTCTGACTTACAACTGGTATATGTATTTTTTTCGTTTGTGCAATTTTTGTGTCATGTATGTGTTTTATCAATTTCTCATGATAAGTCTATAATTCTTATGTTTTTAAGCTTTCATTTGTGGATGATCTCTTCGAAATTGGTATAACCTTCACCATGGTAATATCACTCTAACCCTCATTTTTTTTCCCTTCAGTTGTCATGATTTATTTTCATACATTAAGGACAATGTTTGGTTTAGGTTTGGGGGTGAAGTTTATGAAATTTTGTGCATTTTTCAAAATACTAGAGCTTAAATGTATTTCACAACTCTACCGATTAATTATTGTATTGAACCCAATCTCCATTGAATATGTAGATGATTTTGGTACTTGTGGAAAAAATTTCGATTTGAAAATGCATTCAGAATCCGAAGTTCATTTCCAATTAAGAGAGCATGTTTTTAAATTTTAGAAAATATATGCTATCACTTGTCACATTGATATATTAATAGAATGGCATCAAGTTTGATATTATCTTTAAGTTAAATATATTTCATGAATATTTTTGGACTCGGCTATTCTTGCACTATAAGCCAAGTTAGCATAATTTGAAGTTGATGAATGATATATTAACTAGAAAGCCTTAGAATAATAGTGGAGACTTAACCTTTGTGAGTTTTGAGTCATTCAATTTTTTTTAGAGTTATTTAATAAACTCTTATTTTTCTTGAGTTTGCATTATCTCATTGATGATCATTATTCTTGTTTCTTTTACTAATTGTTTTGAGAATGACATCAAAATTGAATTATTACACTACGATTTCTTGGTTTATTTAATTAAAATGTCATAATAACGACTAGAGCTTAAGAAGTGATATAGGCAAATTTTTATTTAAACCAATGTCCAGCCTTTTAGCTTACCTAGTATTAAATATCTGTTGCAGCATTTTGAGCCTTTGAATAGCCTCTATTTTGCCAACCCCATCCCCATTACCTACTTCAATTATGGAGTAATATCCCATATTATTTTTATCCTTACCTAATATCTCTGAGAATGTGTATTGTTGATATATGTTTGGAATGAGTGAATAAAAAGAGCTGAAACTAGATATTTCATGAATCCTCAAGGTAGAAATGTTTTATTGTGTAGAAAGGGGAAAAACATGTCATAAAAAAAAAAGATTGATGCTTTTAAAAAAAAAGATATGAAGAAGAATTGAAAAGGAAAAAAAATATTCTCCCATGTCCCATGTGTTTATTAAAGGGTGTAGTCGTTCTCAGATAATTCTTGTATTTTCCTTTTTCAATCTTCTTAGCCATAATCTTGGCCCCATTACAACTTAAAAAGGACCTGATTGATTTTAAGTAAAAGGTTCGGTTCGTAGATGTGGAGATTGAGTGGACAAGAACTATGATGTTTGATTTGACATTCTCAAAAGTAATTGATATTCCTGTCCATGAAATCATATTCATTTCATTATTTGAAAAGTCTATTTTTCATGATTATTATAAGTGAGATGTTTATATTTCCATAATTTATTCTTTTCCAAACTGAGTGATAAATAACCAATCTCTGAGTGATTCATTTCTTAATGGCAAAAGGGATTTGTAGTCGAAGCGTACTTTCTAAAGGTTATCTAGTTGTGTCTTTACTGTGAAATGGAGAGTTATGTTCATAAGGCTATGCACACACACACTTCGAGTTGAGGATGATAGTGGGATTTATATCACCTTTGAATACAATAAAATTGTTGTTAAATCTGTGGTATACTGTTGTGACACTGTTAGTTGTTTTCTGAAATTTTGGCAATTAGATGATTACTCTGAGGAAAATAAATAAGAGTGACTAGGTTTTTGAAATTTATTGAGTTAGTAATGTTTGTGGTAACATTTCTAGAAACTCTCACGAGACTAACTCGTCCACTAGAGGTAATCTAGGTGTTCAATGCTTTGTTGCATGTTTAAGGTAAGTGCAACCGATTATTCCTGTGAAAGTTAGGATTTTATTTTTCTTGTTTTGCTCGAGGACTAGTAAAATATAGGTTTGGAGTATTTGATATTCACGTAATTGATTCATAAACTACCCTATAATTTATATTTGTTAGTGTTTTAAATATTATATTTTATTATAATTAATTTGTTTTTATGTTTTTGTAGGAATTGGAGCTTAAACGATGAAATCACATTAGCGCGGTGAGTTTGGAAGAACTAGCCTGAAGTGGTGAAGACAGTGAAGTTGATGATAGATCCCAAGCCCAAAAATTTACCTTAAAAACCCGATTCCTTTTATGTCTTAACTGAGACCCAAGCTCAACCTAAATTGGAGAAAGAAAAACCTATTTAATTTCTTTTTCCCCCTCTTCTCCGCTCCCCCTCTCTCTGGGGGCATCCCTCCCTTCTTTTTCACGTCCCTTTCTTTCTTCTCTTTTTTTTTCCAGCCACAAACACGATCTCATCTCCGACCCTGCCAACGATTCTCACTCGCTAGAAAGACTGGCAGCCACGTCCTCACCAACAACTCACCTCCATTCTCCCTGTCTTGCAATACAGAGAGAACCTCGTCATCACAACCAACTTCTTCTCCTACTCTGCAACTCACCATCACATCCCCTACTTCCATCACATTCTTCTTCCACTGATTCGCACAGATCGCAACCAACAGGGGCCTCCATCTCACCATCATGCTTGCCTTCCTCATCTCGTCTTATCTCTATTGCCCCTCATTTGTTTCTCTCCTTAGCAGCCACTCATTGCCGGATCAACTCAACAAAACAGATCGCAGCCATTAGAGCCTCCCCATCTAGACAACCTCTTCCCTAATACCTTCTTTTCTCCATCTTGTAACAACATCACCACCAACTTCACTTTCATCCTCGCCCCATTTCTCCCTCATCTTCTCTCTCTCTTGCAGGTACAGAAGAAAATGAACCAGCAGCAAGGACAGAAAAACATGAAGGGGTCATGGATAAGAAGACTTGTTGGAGGGAGAAAGCTGTTTTTTAAGATAGTTGGTTATTTGCACCCCAGTCGTCATTTACTCTGTACCACCACACAGCCTAAGTGTAGGAATTGATGAATTTTGCTCGCGCAATCTCCGCGACCACCTCCGCCATGATCTTCTAAACCCCCAGCTAAGGTGTATATGATTACCCAGGCTTAGTAGCATTTTTTTTATTACTTTTTTTTTTTGCAGTGTATAATTGAATATTGGATGGACTTGTGAACATGCACATATTACTTTCACCGTGTATGTCATGCATCAATGGTAGTTAGAATTATTCTATGTTATTGATTCTTCTTGATGAAGCTTGTGATTAGTTGTGCCTTAAACAAACAATTAATGCTAGGGGTTTGCACATTGGTTAAATTGAGTCCATTATGTTGATATTCGAGACAATAAGAGATTTTCATCTCTAATATTACTCGAATATAGGAGATAATAATTGATATTAGTATAATTCTATGAACACCTGTTGGATGATTCGAAAGCCTTAGCATCTCTATCTTTGATTCTTAAATTAAATTTTCAATTGTTTTTCTACTTTCCATTAGTTTAGAACTTTCAGATTACTGTCATTTCCTTTCAAATTAGTCTAAATAGATTGTAGTTTTCGAATGTGTCTTCAATCTTTCTGGGATCGACCCGTATTTGCCATTGTCTACTAGCTAGACAATTGGGCACTTGTAGTATAACAATCAGGTCAAATTAACCTATTATTTTGGTTGATAAAATCTGCATCACTAGGGTCATGCAGCCGTTCAGCCTCCTCAATCGAATCGATTCAGCTAGGTGGTTGGGATTCATCGGCCCGAGTTTCATCTGGCTCGGCTCGAGATCTAGTGCTGGTGACCGTTTCTCGATGCTTTATTCACCAAAAAAGAACTTTGTATGTTCGTTTTAGGTTGTCATCTTCTTCACAGACGCCGCCAAACTGATGCATTCAGATTTGTCCTTGCTGATCCCGATGATATCAGACCCGCAAAACTGAGCAGCGGTTAAGGCAAAGACCATCGTTGTGGTGACCAAAGACACTCTAATGCTTAAGTCAGACATCGATTCAAGGAAGAGTGAAGACTGTATGTATATTGCAATGTGTATACGTACCTTTCTTCCTACTTTCACCGATTTTTATAGTGAGTATTCCCTCCCCAACTGTCCGTGCGATCGAGGGCATAAAGGAAAGAGGAGATCTTGAATCAGATCGAGGGCATGACTGAGTTCTTCGGCTCCTGGCTATGTTTAGGACCCAATGCTTGATTGGGCTCGATATGATTTTGTGTGTGTGGATCTCGGGCTTGTGACAACTCTGAGATTTGTTGTTCGGGCCTTATTGTCCTGGGCCCTGAGATCCATGCCTCTAGCGCTGGCGTGTCTTGGCCTGGACGCCTGATTTACTAGCTGAACAGTAGCTTGTGCATGGGTCTGCATGGGACTGTGTTGAAACCTTTTACTTGTTAGGGTTAGTCCATGCCACATGTTCAGTTATGATTATGTGACTGTTTGATGTCTCATCAAATACCAATAGCACCCTGCCGAGACAGCGTATATAAACTAGCATCACTAAAGATCACCAAGAATTGATAGAAACCAAAAGATTGTTCAACAATCTAAATCTCAAAGGAATCAACATATAAACTGTCAGGAATTAAAGGAACGACAGCAGCAACATCAATCAAAAGATTAGAAACAACAGTGTTATCACCATTTGCAGCAGAAAGAAGCAACGAAATTGATTGATTAGATGCATTGGGGGTTGGGGCATGAAGAATGAATTCATGGAGATGAAATGGTTGTAGAATGGACTGAATTTGGATGGAAAAAGTGTTATTGTTGTGGGTTTATAATTGGAGTTGCAGGTGGCTGTTCAGAGTTTTGTGAGGGCTGAACCATTCATTAAAACAAATGTTCCAAACAATATTCACAATATTTCTAAAGGGGTAAGCATCAATTCTTGCATTTTGGACGATACAAGCATTTTGAACATTCCAAATAAAATCCAAAGTGATAGTGGACTTGGAAAGAGTTTCCATTTTTAGAGTCCAAGTTCTGAATTGCAATTTTCAAATTGAATTTGGAAGCATCTAGAGGGGTAGAGAGAGACAGAGAGTTACAACTCCAACCAATTGGTAAAGGAGACTCTCCACCAACGCAACAACATGGCGAGAGAAGAACAGATGGAATGTATCCTCATTGGAATGATTGCAGAGATCATACTGAGCATCAATGGGGGTATGAAGCCTAACAAGGTTGGCTTTAGAAGAAATGATGTTTGTCAGAATTTCCACACTAAGAATAAGGCTTTTGAGGGGGCCTTAATTCTCCAAACTTCTCTGAAAATTTTAGCAAAAACGAAAACGGTAGAAGAAGTTGAATATGACATATTAAGGTCTTCATGAGTGAAAGTGTTAGCAACACTTTTAACAGAGAATTTCCCCATTTTGTCACCTAGCCAAATCAAAGAATCACTATGACTGGTACTTCTAATAGCCGTGTTGAGAATATGTACGGCCACTAGCTGAGGAAAAAGAAATTGAACAACTGGTTCATTTCAACATATCCAAGAGGAGTTCCTGTAAGAAGTCAAATCCAATATAGATTGTGGGAGTTAAGGGTGGTGGACAAGAAGTTCAGGTCTAAGCAAGTAGACAGTGAAATCTGGTTCGATTGTGAAGTTGCCACTAAATCCACCTTCTGCTTTTGAGGAGAGTGGTAATGAAACCTCTCCAAGCAAAAGAAGCAGCCTTCTGCACTTGAAAGAGAGACTTGTGAGGGAATTAGATTGTTTTTTGGAGTTGAACCTTAGAGTTCAGAGAATTGGAAAAGGAATTCCAAACATTATTTGCCATCAGAGTAAAACTTTTGTTCCAAGAAGTAGGAATGTTGAGACTTATCAAAGACTCAGGGAGAGAGGTTTGTTTCCATTGACACGTGTTTGGCTTTGCCATTAGAATAACCATTCCACCAAAAGTTTCTAGCCAAATAATCAAGTTTAGCGGTGATAGAACAAAGGGAGGAGGAAAGATTATATGGCGTAAATAGGACTGGAATTGAAAACAACCTTGATCACGATTGTCCTACCAGCTTGGGATCAAAATTTTGATTTCCAACTTGCAAGTTTGTTGCTGACTTTATCAATGAGGAATTGGAAATCACTAGCCTTATTTTTAGAAAAAACCAAAGGGGTGCCCAGGTACCTGTCTCTGGGGTTGTAGGTTTATTTTTTTACAAGAACCCTATTGATCATTTTATTGAATCTCATGTGGACATTTGAGCGGTAAAAAATGGAAAGATTTGTCATAATTTACAGCTTTTCCCTAGTAGCAACAATAATGGTTCAAAATTTATTTGATATTGTGAGCTTCCTCAAGAGGTACTTTGCAAGAAATCGTGAGATCATCAGCATATAACAACTGATAGATGGGATTGGAATTTGTCTTGATTTTTATGCTCTGAAAGACTCCTGATTATGCTTTGGCAAACAACCTAGAAAGAGACTCGCAACTATGATGAAAAGGTAGAGAGACAATGGTTGTCCTTGTCTAATCCCTCTTGAGGGCTTAATGCATTGAAGATGAGAGCCATTGAGAATGATAGACAGATAAGTGGTAGAGATGCATTGCGAGATAAAATCAACCAATTCAAGAGAGAAACCCACTTTGAAAATAATATCAAGGAAAAAAGACCATACAAGCCTATCATAGGCTTTAGCCATGTCAAATTTAATGGCCATGCAAGCTTGTTCCTTTTTTTTTGTGCAATGGTTCATGTGAAAGAAAGTCTCATGGGCAATGCTAACATTATCAGAAATGGACCCCTAGAGAGAAAAAACACCTTGATTTGGGGAGATGTATCTATCTAGAAGAGGTTTTATACGATTAGCAAGAAGCTTACATGTGACTTTGTAAATCACAATGCACAAGCCAATAGATATGAATTTATCAAGAGTTGTGGGATTAATAGCTTTTGGAATGAGGGCCAAGGTTTCATTGAGCTTTGGACATTTTTCAGGCGATGAAGAAATTTTGAACAACTTAAATGACATTAGCACCAATAATATCCTAGTAAGTTTCAAAGAATAATGCATGGTGATGAGACATCAAACAATCATCAGATCGTAGCCGTACACGTGGCACAGATCAACCCTAATACGGAAAGGCCTCAACGCGGTCTCAAACAGGCCCAAACACGATCCAACCCAAGCTCAACCTAGTCAATCTTCAGCCCGTAAGTCAAGCGCCCAAGCCCAGATTACTGGAGCCCAAGGTGGTGCGATTCTCGGAGCTTGGCCCAGAACAATAAGGCCCAAACACAGACCTCTGAGTTGTCGCAAACCTAAGGTCCATTTTCACAGCTCTTGACCCAATCAAGTAATGGGTCCCAAACAGAACCAAGTGTCGAAGGGAACTCAGTCATGGACGGGTAAGATCCTGAGCGAGATCTCCTCCCTCCATCATGCCCTCGATGGTAGAGTCAATGAAGGAGTAAAATAATCTCTATATATTGTGTAAAAAATGGATGAGAAAGGCACGCACTTGCAACCTCAATTTTTATAGCCTACATCCATCCTTGCTTAGTCACATGAGTTTAGCAACAGAGTGCTTTCGGCCACCATAACAGTGTTCATTAGCTTACTGTTGTTCGCTTTGCAGGTCATAATCAATAGGGATGATTTAGAAGAATTAGTTTGGCATCGTCCATGGGGAGAACGACAAATTTTCCTTGAAAAAACAATTCAAGCTCTTTTGAACCAGCAAAGCCTAGAGACATGGTCACTAACACCAAATCTTGAGCTAACAATAACAATGCCGAGCCAGAAAATGCTTTGGCCAATAAAGCCTCACCGCCAGGCTGGATCGATCCAATCGAGGAAGCAGAACAGCCGCAAGGCCCAACCGTGGTTGACCGCCACATAGATCAGATTCTACTCCATATGAGTCATTTTACGCGAGTGGTGGAAAGGCTTACCTAGGATCGACAACCACCATCAGAGAATAAAAGAAGCCTCGGGAGGTCCCCAATCTAATAAGAAGCCTGAGAGCACATCTAGGAGAGCAAAAACTTCCCATCGAAGACCGAAGAGCTAGTCAGGAGAGAAATCCAAAGGATAAAGAGGCATTGGGAATCACACCGCAAAGGCAGATAGGACCATAGTCGAGAACCCACTTCGGTTAGGGGCGACCAATCTAAACGTCCTATATGATCTTACTATCTCTCCATTCCCTGAGGAGATCATGAGCGCGCCCTTGCCAAAGAAGTTCATCCCCCCGAATCTCAAGTTCTAGACGAGACTTTGGATCCATCGGACCACCTATGCCATTATCACTGTGTGATGGCACTATCGAAAATTCAGAAGCCATCATATGCAGGATATTCCCTGCCAGCCTAAAGAAGGTTGCACTGACTTGGTTCCACAACCTTCAACGAAAATCCGTTGGTTAATTTCAGGTATTGGTAAAGGCATTTATCACCCGATTCAAAGGGAGCCAGATAATCATGATGGGCCCCTACTATCTGCTCAGCCTCAAACAAAAGCACGGTGAAACCCTCAAGTAGTATTTTACTCGCTTTAACGATGAGCTAATTCTTATTGACGGTTGCAGCGACGACATGTCTTTTACCGCCTTCAGTTTCAGCCTCTGAAGATGTCAGTTTTATAACTTCCTCACCTTGGAACCCCCAACAGACATGGCATATTTGTTGAAGAGCGCTCACAAGTACATCCGCCTAGAGAAAATGTTGGCAGCCAGAAAGGGGGAAGAGAGTGAGTCCAAGCACTCCTCCAAAATCGGGACGAAGATGAGGAGACAGAAGGAGATAGGCCCATAAGAAAATGGAGCAATAGCCAGACTGGGTCCAGCCCAAAGAAGCCTAACAAGACCAACAACTCCAAATATCACTACTACACTCCACTTAACTCCAATCTGTCTAACATCCTATCCACCATGAAAAATTGGGAGGATATCAAATGGCTATCGAAGCTAAAGGAGATCCTTCAAAACACGATAAAAACAAGCATTGTTCTTATCAGAAAGATATTGGTCACAACACCCAAGACTGCAAGAACCTCAGGAACGAGTTCCTTCACAACACCCAAGACTGCAAGATCCTTCAAAAAGGACGACTGAAGGAGTTCATCTGTTTTGGGGATATGCCGCCCTGAGGAGGGAAAGAGGAATCCGTACAAGAAGCTTAAAGGAAGACTCACGATGTTGTATGTGTCATTCAGTGAGCAAACGAGGAAAGGGAACACTCAAACTGTTAACTGAAAATATTGGTCTAGGAACTGTGAGTCTGATCCCACTGTGGGAACCATCTTGTCCAACACATATGGGGAGAAAAAATGGTTCGAAGCCTGACATTCACGGAGTAGGAGATAAGGAGAGTCCGCTTCCCCCACAATGATGCCATAGTTATCTCGGTAGAAATAATAAAATGGGAAGTATAGAGGTAACTAGTGGACACAGGCAGCTCCACCAATGTCTTATTTCTAAACGAGTTTCGCAAAATGGAATTAACGGAAGCGGAGCTGACACCAGCCAACCAAGCCATGTTCGGCTTCAACGGAAAATGTTGCTACCTATTTTGAATGATTAAGTTGCCGGTAGTCGCAGGACAACCAGATCTGCAAAAGGATCCTGATGACAAAATTCTCGATCGCAGACGCCTCTCCGAGCACAATGTGATCCTGGACGACTTTGGCTGCACCTCATGGAAGTGGTAGTCTCCACGCAACACCAAAGTCTCAAATACCCCAGGAATGGTGAAATAGGAACGATCCGAGGATAATAGGTTGTTGCTCAAGACTGTCATTACACTGCAGTTAGGCAACCAAGAGACGAGTCACAACAGTTCGAACAAAGATATCCATACAAGGAGGCCCTGAGCACGGATGCAGAGAACGCCAAACTCTTTGGTCGCCGAATCGTCCTCTAGCCCGCGAGAAAAGCCAAACTCTAGGCAGCCTAAGGAAGATGTCATCACCATATACCTGGACAGCCAAACTAACACCATAAATCATCTAGATAGGCTCAAACCTTAATAGGATGCTAGAAAATCAACTAGATGTATTCTTAAATAAAAATCATAATGTACTCGCCTGGACAATGAGGGACATGATGGGAATTGACCCCTCCATAATTACTCACTGATTTTCAGTCAATCCGGACTTAAAGCTCGTCAGGCAAAAAAGGAGGGCAGTGGTGTCGAGCGCAACCAAGCCATTAACGGAGAAGTACAAAGGCTACTAAACGCTGACATGATAAGGGAGTCACACTACCCAAATTTGCTAGCAAGCAAGGTCTTAGTAAAAAAGAAAAATGGAAAGTGGAAAGTCTATGCCGACTACATGGACCACAACAAAGCTTGTCCAAAAGACAGTTTTCCATTGTCCCAAATAGACCAGATCGTCGAAGCAGCGTTTGGACACAATCATCTCAGTTTCTTAGATGCATATTTTGGCTACAATCAGATCAACATGCACCAACTAGATCAGGAGAAAACCATCTTCATAACTGACAGGGGCACATACTGCTACTGGGTGATACCATTCAGATTGAAAAACATGGGAGCCACATACCAACAACTGGTAAACCGGATCTACATTGACGAATTTTGGTAAAAACTCTCCATAGTCCCGATCACCTTGCGGACCTCCAAGAAGCATTCTCCCAACTCTGTAAATATCGAATGAAGCTCAACCCACAAAAATGCACCTTTAGGGCACAATCAGAAAAAGTCTTGGGTTATAAAGTAAAATGAAGGAGGATAAAGACTGGCCCAAATAGATTCAAGCTCTTCTCGACAAGAGATCACCAACGAACCTCAAAGGAGTTCAGAGCCTGTCTGGGAAGGTGGCAGCAATGAACAGGTTCATCTCTAAATCCTCGGACATGTGCCTCTCCTTATACAAAATCATAAAGGGGAATAAGGAATTTCAATGAGGCGAACATGTTTTCCGAGATCTGAAGGCATACATGGGAAGCACCAAGACGCTTTCAAAACCCGTTCCTGGTGAGACGCTATACCTATACCTCTCAGTCTCGGAGAACCTCATTAGCTCAGCTTTGGTCCGAGAAGAGAAAGGGAAATAAAAGCATGTCTACTACATCAGCAAGATATTTGATGGGGTACAGTCCAAATGTCCCAACCTGGAGAAATTGGCCTTAGCACCGGTAACCTCCTCGAGGAAACTAACACCCTACTTCCAAGTTCACTCAATAGCATTCTTTACTGAGTAACCACTCCGTTCAATATTGCACAAGCCAGAGTTGTCAACAAGAATGGTCATATGGTCAGTAGAGCTGGGACAGTTTGACATCCATTATGCTCTGAGAATGATCGTTAAAGCCATAATTCATCACCGACTTCATTGGAATCGGAGAACGAGAGTCAAAAAGGAAAGAGGGAATGAGGACCCAGAACCACCCTCACAAGGATTGGTCCTGCGATGTGACGGGTCATCTAATGAGAAGGGTAGTGGAGCAAGGATCGTTATTAATACCCCAGAAGGGATCACCCTTAGGAAGGCTATCAAATTAAGTTACACGCTTCAAACAATGAGGCAGAGTACGAGGCATTCTTAGCCGGGCTAAAATTGGCCAAAGGAAATGAAGTAGAAGAAATTACAGTGTTCAACGACTCTCAACTGCTGGTCAACCAGGTGAACGATGAATGCAACGTTAAAGACCCTCAGATGATGGCCTATTACAAGAAAGCAATTAACTCCAAGAGAAGGTTCAAAATAATTCTACTCTGTCGTTGTTCCAGGACAGAGAAGAAAGAAGCTGACACTCTGGCCAAAATGGCCTCATCCGCAATGGACAACTCTGACAGACTCATAGAGTACAAGGGAAGTTGGCCCTAGTAGAAGAAGGACTCCACGAGGCTTTCTCTACAAGCAAGGAGACTAGCTGGATAAGCCCCCTAATTAGTTACATAAAAGATGAATCTTTCCCTACAGAAAAGCTGGAGGCTCGTAAGCTACAGAACAAGGTGGTACGGTATACGCTCCTTAACAACAGTCCATACAGCAGGTCAACAACTGACCCACTGCTCAAGTGCCTGACCACATACGAGGCAGATTATGTCCTTAGAAAAATCCACAGAGGAATCTGCGGGAACCACCGTGGAGGAAGGACATTGCCCCACAAGGCCCTCACAATGGGGTACTACTTGCCTAAGATGCAACAAGAGGCCAAAGACATGGTCCATAAATGTGACAAGTGTGAGAGGTACGCCTCGTACACGCATATGCTTGCATAGAACCTGGTCCCAATGACCAGCCCGCAACCATTGCACAGTGGGGGATTGACATTGTATGACCATTTTTGATTTCGGATAAAAAAATTTTCTCATTATGGTCGTCGACTACTTTACCAAATGGATAGAAGTAGAACCATTCTCCAAGATTGGAGAGAACCACATTAAGAACTTCCTCTGGCCGAAAATCCATCATTTGCAGGTTCGAAATTCTAAAGACATTGTTTAGCGATAACAAAACTCAGTTCGAGGGCAAAAAAGTTAAAATGAATTGTGCCAATTTGAACATCATTCACCACTATTCAGCGCCAGAGCATCCCCAGGCCACTGGACAAGTGGAAGTCACCAACTGAACGATCCTCAATGCAATAAAGAGGAAAATCAAAACAAGCAAAGGGTTTTGGTCTCTGAGCTTCGGGGCACTTTGGGCGTACTATACGACAAAAAGGACTCCAACTAGAGAGACACCATTCGCCCTGGCCTATGGGTCCGAGATAATGGTTTCATAAGAAGGTAGGAATGACAATGTTCAGAACGGACGGGTTCAGGCTGGAAGACAATGATGAAGCTCTGAGAGTCGGACTAGATTTCCTCGAAGAGCGAAGAGATTGAGCTTCCATCAGGATGGCAGCCTATCAGCAGAAGATGACCCAATACGACAATAATAAGGTCAAACCTTAAGAACTCGAAGTCGGTGATTGGTTACTCAGAAAAACCCAGCCGAACACAAAAGATAAAGGAGAAGGTAAGTTGTGTCCAAACTGGGAAGGTCCTTATAAGGTGACAACGATCAATAGGCCTGGAACCTATATGTTGGAAGACCTTAGTGGAGAGCGTTTGAAAGGACCATGGAATGTAGAACACTCCTTAACAACAGGTTGTACAGAAGGTCAACAACTGGCCCACTGCTCAAGTGTCTAACCCCATACGAGGCATACTATGTCCTTAGAGAAATCCACGGAGGAATCTGCGGGAATCACCTTGGAGGAAGGACATTGCCCCACAAAGCCCTCATAATGGGGTACTACTAGCCTATGATGCAGCAAAAGGCCAAAGACCTGGTCTGTAAATGTGATAAGTGTCAGAGGTATGCCTTGTACACGCATATGCTTGCATAGAACCTGGTCCCAGTGACAAGCCCGCCACTTTTGCACAGTGAGGGATGGACATTGTAGGACCATTCACCATTTCTGAGAAAAAGAAATTTCTCGTTGTGGTCGTCGACTACTTTACCAAATGGATAGAAGTAGAACCATTCTCCAAGATTGGAGAGAACCACATTGAGAACTTCCTATGGCCGGAAGTCCATCATCTGTAGGTTCAAAATTCTAAAAACATTGGTCAGCGATAACAAAACTAAGTTCGAGGGCAAAAAGATTAAAAAGAATTGTGCTAATTTGAGCACCAGTCTCCACTATTCAGCGCAAGGGTATCCCCGGGCCAATGGACAAGTGGAAGTCACCAACCAAACGATCCTCAAACCAATAAAGAGGAAACTCGAAACAACCAAAGAGCTTTGGTCTCTGAGCTTCCGGGCATCCTATCTGCGTACCATAAAAAGGACTCCAACTAGAAAGACACCATTCGCCCTGGCCTATGGGTCCGAGACAATGGTTCCAGTAGAAGTAGGAATGAAAATGTTCAGAACGGAGGGGTTCAGGCTAGAGGACAATGATGAAGCTCTGAGAGTCGAATTAGATTTGCTCGAATAGCGAAGAAATTGAACTTCCATCAGGATGGCGACCTATCAGCAAAAGATGACCCAATATGACAATAATAAGGTCAAACCTTGAGAATTCAAAGTCGGTGATTGGTTACTTAGAAAAACCTAGCCGAACACAAAATATCTAGGAGAAGGTAAGTTGTGTCCAAACTGGGAAGGTCCCTATAAGGTGACAACGATCAATAGGCCTAGAACCTATAGGTTGGAAGACCTAAGTGGAGAGCGTCTGAAAGAACTGTGGAATGTAGAACACTTAAAAAAGTATTATAAATAAAGGTACTCTCTTGAAATAATTTAATTTCATATGACTCCATGCATAGGAACATGGCTAGTTCGACCAAAGGACAACAAAGGTACATAGCGGACGGAGTCTAGTCTCGCGACGGCTCACCGTACTTGAATAACCTAGTCTGACCAAGGGGACAATGATGGCGCACAATGGCCGAGTCTAGTCTTGTTCAGGATGTCGACAACTCGCTGTGCATAAGTGACCTAGTTTGCCTAAGGAACCATGGTGCTGCATAGTGGACCGAGTCCAGTCACGCGATGACTCACGATGCTTGAATAACCTGGTCAAACCAAGGGGACCATGATGGCGCACAATGGTCGAGTCTAGTCCTATTCATGATGTCAACAACTCGCCATGCCTAAGTGACCTAGTCTGCCTAAGGAATCATTGTGTTGCATAGCGGATCGTGTCCAGTCTCGCGACGGCTCATCACGCTCTATAACCTAGTTCGACCAAGGGGACCACGACGGCGCACAATGACCGAGTCTAGTCATGTTCAGGATGTCGATACTCGCCGCGCTTAAGTGACCTAGTCCGCCTAAGGAACCACGGTGCTACATAAAGAATCGAGTCCAGTCTCACTATGGCTCACCGCCTTCAAATACCTTGGTCCGACCAAGGGGACAACGATGGCGCATAGCGGCTGAGTCTACTATTGTTCAGGATGTCAACAACTCGTCGCACCTTACTAACCTAGTCAGCCTAAGGAACCACGATGCTGCATAGCGAACCGAGTCCAATCTCATGATGGCTCACTGCCACTGTGTACTCCAGTCCGTGCGTACCAGGCTGCCAAGGTCATGCCCATGATTAAGTCGAGCTATCTCATGAAATCTAGTCCAGTTGGAATGATGATTTCTCTTATACTTAAGTCTTTAGGATTAAACGTGCTATCTTATAAAATCTACTCCATTCGAACTGAGATGATTTCTCTTATACTTGAGTCAGGTTCAGGGTTAAGGTGCGCTATCTTATGAATTCAAGTATGTTCAGGCCAAGATGATTACTCTAATACTTAGATCATGTTCAAAATTAAGTCAAATTGTCTCAGCAAGCTCTACTCCTACATAGGAAGCGGTTAACCTACATCAAGAAACCTGGATCTGCTCAGACGCAAAAGGTTCTCAACAACTTAACTCTTATTCTTGATTAAGTTATCTCGTTGTGAGATCTAAACCGATTGGAACAGGGCAACGACAACTTAGATTCTCTTCCGAATTGAGTCAACCTAATTCCTACTCAGGATTAAGATATATTATACTATAAAGCCCCGTCCATCCAAACAAAGGTGGCTTTTCACAATTTAAGTCCAGTTTGCCTGGATCGACATAACACTACACCAAAAATACCCATCAGCAACGGTTTGGAACCGTGGGGGCAACCAATTGCCACGGCTTAGAGGCGTGGGCAGTAGAGGCATCGCGAAATCATCATTGACGGCTATAAACCGTGGCAACACATCTTAGCAACAGTTTTATGTTCGGGACGCTTGATGATTTAGCCACGATTTTAAGCCGTTGCAAGCATGATGGCCACGGTTTTAAGCCATGGAAAAGATGGCCACGGTTGTAAGCCGTTGCAAGCTGGCCACGGTTTTAAGCCGTTGCAAGCATGATGGCCACGATTTTAAGCTGTGGCAAGCATGATGGCCACGATTTTAAGTCGTGGCAAGGATGGCCACGGTTTTAAGCCGTTGCAAGCTGGCCACGGTTTTAAGCCGTGGCAATAATTAAGTACCACGGTTTTAAGCCGTTGCCAGTCAAAACAAAATTCAAAAAAAAAAGAAATCTGGTTTGTTGCGAGGGTTTGAAACCGTTGCAAATTAATATAATCGAAAAAAAATTACATTTTTTTTGCTGCTGCAGCAAAATCACAGCCCCACAGTACTGACCAAGGTTCGATTCCCTGGATGCGCATTATTGCTTTTTGGTTTTGCTGGAAAATTTTGACACATCCTGGACACAGTGATAGCAACAAAATCATCTATTCATTTAACAAAAATCTGTAGTTAAAGAAACAACATGATCACAAAATCATCCTTCATAATTTACTCAGAAAATGTCACGCTACCCAAAAATATGCCTTGCTACCATATTAAAGAAAGTAATTAACACAGAATTCATCAACTATTATCTACCCTTTCCACTTTTCCTGTTAAATACTATCAAGGCCGGAACAAGCATTCAATTATTTCATCTCATCCTCCCCATTGTCTTCACTTCCACTCTAATGAATCCAAAGCCTGCTGGTTAAGTTGTTTATCACCTGCTGCCAACACGTTAAAACCTGCAAAATCACATTTAAGAACCCAAAATTATGAAAGCTTGAAATTGAAGTTGCTTCCAAATTTAAAACGAATTAGTCAGGGCCCAATTTTTTAATTTGGATCTGAGTGCTTGGTCTTCTCGCAATAAGTGGACAGGAAAAAAGATTTTACATAATAGAGTTTAGAAAAATTCTTCTGAAAGTTCACTGAAAGAAATCATACTTGGTGCTGATGACTCTGAAGATACATCCCAGTAAAGTTGATTCCCCTTCCAATCAGTAATTAATCCACCAACACCTTCTATGACCGGAACCAATGACAAGAAATCATATGGCTGAAATGCAGGAAACAGGATTAACTCCCAAGTTTAGAACAATTGCCAAGAATTTTGAAATCAGCAATGCAAAGCATTGATGCTTCAATGTATTAGGTTACACAGGGAAATCCTGACTGTTATGATATGAATCCTATCATTATTATAGAAAGGAAAGAAATCAATGTCTAACCTTGAGGCCAGATTCAACAACAAGGTCCACAAAACCAGAGGCTAGAAGAGCATAAACATAACAGTCACAACCATATAATGGAACTTTCACCTATATCCCATATGAACACAAACGATTTAGCATTGGTATGTGACTGGAGCTTGTCATAGTGGATGAAACTCAATCCCTATTTAGTCTTAGCAATCAGAATCCAATTAATTATGCATATGAAGTACCTTATCTCTAACACGAGCAAATGCCGTTTCAGCATCTCCATAGAACGTGAAGTACAATAATGTGAGGTACATGATGAACAAGTACCACAAGAATTTGGCAACTGACCAATGAAATCCGATCATGGAGTACACTATAACCCCATATACCAAACTTTGTGCGAAGATATATGGCATCTCAATCATAATCTGCAAGCACAAACGAAAAAATATTTATTTACTTTCTTCAATGAAATAAGTTAACATGAGGTTTTCAAAATAATAATGGAAGCTATTAATTACCTGAGAAAAAGCGTAAGGCAATGCGGAATAGGTTCCTGCAGCTTTCTCTCGGTAGAAGACTGTTCTTTCTACAAACCATGAAAATGACTAAGAATCATCTGTAGCAGAGAGCTGAGAGCAGTAATTAAAAGTTATCCAACTAAAACGGACAACAGGACAAGTAGGTGAAACTCACTGTGGTGTATTGGGCTGGCTAGCAGCACGCACTAGTTGCTGGAACATTTTCCTTTCATTTATAGGGTCCATTCCTGAGTTATGAAATATCGAATTATCACAAAGTTGAAAATGTGATATATATTTCTGCAACAAAATGTGTGATAAACATAGAATGCTAGCAACTAACCTTGATTTATCTCATCAACCACTCTAAATGGGTAGTTAGTTAGGTCTTGCAGAGAGACTAGATAGAGAATGGTTGAAACTGAACGTTCCTAGAAATGGAAAGTTAAAGTTGCAGTGAGAAAAATGAAAGATACGTCAGGTTGAATTTATAAGAAATATTAACAAGTGCACTGTGATACCCCTCCAGACTGATGATGAGCACTTAGAACTTGAAGCTGTCCTGCTTCCCTGAAAGTAATAATACCAGTCATCATTTACATGTGGAGCCATTTATATTTCCAAATGAAAATAACTAGCTTCTAAAACAAATCAGTGGTAAGAGATCAGTTCAGAAAAGCATTTGGTGTTCAAATGCAACGCTAGATGCTGATATTGAAGCAGCACAGATCATTTTGACATTTTTTACACTCAATGGTCATAGGGCCTATGTGCAACAGTTTTCATCCTTACAAAAAAAATAAAATCAGCTCATCGACATTTTCAGCCCCATGTAATAGAATAATATTGAAGTTGAAGAATGGTCATAACATGGCATCTTCCCATCATAATACCTGAATTTGACTTTGATAAGGATCCCATATTTATCAAAGTCCATGTCATTCTCATCTGAAACACATGAGCAGGAAGGAAAAAAAAAATGAATGGGATTATTCTTAATCAAAACTTGTTAACATTTACGGAAATGTGATTTGATACCCAAAGAAACTTCTCCCGCAACAGCCATCTCTTGGAAGTTGTGACTGAAAGTGTCATTGATATAAGAAACAAGATTTCTTAAAGTTGGAAGCCATTTTTCTTGCAAAAACCAATAACATCAAAAGATTATTTTCAAAGTGAAGCAAAATTTATTATTTGAATAAATTAAGAACAGTAGGAACAACAATATGCATCATCTGTATTTTGTTTCACTGTTTCTATCAATTCATCATAGAGCTGAAGATGCCATAAGTGATGGTGACTGAAGTTTAACCCTTATTGTAGATTAAAACATCTTATGGAAGAATTTTGATATCATGAATGAAGAAAAAACATTCCCTTGCAGAATCCATAAACCACTACCCGGGCTCCAAATAGCAAGATGCAAGCTCTCAAATGGTTTTCAATGAGTGACAAGCATCCCAGAGTATAAAAAGTCATACGGCAAGCAACAGTGTTGGGGGAAACATAGATTAAAATAAGGGAGTATAGTAAAAGAAGGAAGAATAAGAAGAATAAGAGGGACCTCAATTTGTTTGGTTTAGGAAGATAAGACTTGGAAGAACTTATACATAAAAAACACTCATTCAGGCTCATAAACTGATACACATCCAAATCAGAACCTTTAGCAAGTAGTAACAAACAACTTATGTGTAGAGACATTCAAGACTCAGGCGGGACAAACAAGTGTGAGGAGAATCTTGACTAATTCAAGCTTGTTCATACAGCAAACAACCACACATAGGAGTCCCTATTTTCGAGACAATCTACCCTAGTATTGTTTTCATCCACCTGATCAGACTGTAAAAGAGAAACTTTAAAAGGGCCATTTTGTCACATAGGAGTCTCAACAAACAAAAATTGTACCTGAATTGATGAAATTCCATCATCTTCGGCAGGCACAACATGCTGCTCAACAAAAGGTGAGCCTCTCTGATTATGCTCCAAGGATGGTGCTACACCATTTTCACAAGAATCTAACCCAGTATTACATTCACCCATTTCACCAGACTGTATGGCGACATGCCATAGTTAAGTGCAAACATCAAATGAATAGTTTAGAAAGAGAAAAAAAAATTTCTAAAAATGGAGCAGTTTCACATGTATACATGCAATTCGAATAGAAAAAGATGTACCTGAACTGATGAAACCGCAAAGTCTGGAGCAAGGGCTACATGCCTCTCATTGTAACTCTAGTAGGTTCCAGTGTCTGTACAGAGGTTCCAGTGAATGTTGGAACAACACCCTTCTCATGACATATTCCATCTTCATCAAAACCCTCCATGCTAGCCCCATAATCTGGCAATGGGAGTATGACATAAGGATCCACGGATGACCCAAGTTTTGCTTCCTTCATCCACTGAGATTTCAACCGTTTTTCTTCATCCCTTTCTGCTTGTTGCATGTCCTCAAGTTTCTTGTGTTCGGTCTCCTTGTGAAGTTTGAATTCCTCTATTTTCTTCTCGAAGTTCTGATCTACCACTTTCAGCTTTTCTAATCTTACTGACATTTGATTATGTAGAGTACGTATTACAGCTGCTTCTGTGCACTCAAAATTCAAGTGCTGCTTTGCCAGTGAAAATGATTCCCTGTGATCAATCTTGTGCTTCAACAAAGAAGTTGCCGACCAACACTGCAGATTCCAACATAATAATTTTTTTCACTATATGATTTTTCTATCAACAAAACACAAATGCATTAAAAACCAAATAGAAGAAAATACAAGCTAGAGACTGAGATGGTCCAACTAGTTGATGGGAACAAAAAGAACAGCAAAATTTACTAAATCTGACTAATGTAAAAGATGAAGCTCCTAATTTGACCTACTTTGTCATGTCTTAGCATACATAATTTCATTTCCTGATAAAACATGTAAACACAGTCAAATTGTACAACAAAAGCATCAACCAAAAACAAATGCTTCCTCACCAAAAAATTCCAATCCAGAAGATCACAGAATTCGAGAGTTAGAGATGATACGCGAATTTATAAATTAAAATAAATGCTTCCTCACCGAAAAAATCCAAGATGAAGCCTGTGACTACAAGGCAGAACGAAGGGATCATCCAGTGCAAGATTCTGTCCTTGTGATCCTGCATATACGATCAAATGAATTAATTCAAAGCTTTTTCCTTTTTTTTTTATTCAGAGCGTAGACTCCATGAAAGAAGGGGGCAATTTACCTTAAAATGAACAATCACGTGCCCGTAGTGTATTTTACTCAGCTCCTCTTTTGCTGCCACCATTACATTGCTTCCAACATAGTTCCCAAAGCTTTGCTCAACCAACTTTTTAGCTTCTTCGAATGTTCGTCCTGCATGAGAAACTTCCACATTATCTGATTCCTTCAATCTGCAAGTAACTTTTGCACCCTGTACAACATAAACTACACCATTTACAATGCATCATCATCATGTCAAAAAAACTTACGATAGATGACTGCAAGCACATACAGCAAGGAGATTCAACACCATTCCATATCTATAATCAAATACACTCCATTTTAATAAAAATTATGAAAGAGTATATACTGATTCAAGGCAAGAGAGATTACCACGAGAACCATACTGTTTATAGTGAGAGTCTCCACACGACTGATACCCATTAAGAGGTCGACAAAATTTGGAAATCCTTTCACCCCTTTGAAATTAAATACTATATCTTGAGGCCTAATCGGAGGATACCCTAGAAAAGCTATACTCTGAACATTATTACTAAAATGTATCGATGACAGACTAGGTGCAGCAATTTGAACCATGGAAACATCATCACAATTTGTCACCTTGAATGTGTTAAATCTTTTCAGCCTCTGAGCATAAACATTCAGATTAAATAGGCCCTGACACTTATATAATTCCAAAGCCTCAAGACATAGACAATTATCCAGGACAGTTTGGATGGTTTTCTCATTGATTAAAGCATTTGAAAGAACAAGAGTCTTAAGGGATCCTAGACCAGTGAAAGTACTAGAAAATATTAACGTAGAACCTGATAATTTCAACGTCACTATTGATAAACAACTCAACAAATAATCAGATGGGAATTGAAAATATCCATATGACTCTGAGAAGTCCAGATCCAACTCTTCCACGTCTTTTGATACAACAATTTTGATCCAATCATAAACTTTATATTGCACTTCATATGGATCAAAGCACAAGCGAAAAGAACGTACCTTTGGTCCCAAATGACTTTCTAGGACCTTTTTAATTGCAGAAATGTAATCTGTTCGAAGTATGACATTTCTGGTCATGGCCTTACCAAAATCTAAATTAAGGTTTTGTTTCCATGATGCTGAGAGTCTAATGGACTTGGCTCCAGCACAGATTGCCGTCTTTATTGGTAAAAATTTGAAGATATGTTCAATTATATCATCGGAAAAGCATGGCAGGATTGTGCTGCAGAGAACCATTATTTGAGTCAAGAAGCTTCAGTAATGGCACTAGACCACCATTGTGAGCAATGCCAGCTTGGTTATGTGAATCCTGGAAAACAGAAACCAAGAACAACACATTTACCTACTTGAGTTTTTTTTGTTTTTCCCAGCAAACATGCACCTTAGCAATTCCTTAACAAAATGTTAATATAAAACTCAAAACAGGAGATTACATACTAAGCGTTATTTTTATTTTTTTTGCAAACTAGAAACTGCTTTGCAAGAAATGAGGTTCATTGCGAGAATCATTGTAATAGTATCAACCCTCCTAAAATAAAGATCATTGTACAAAATGTCAAGGAAATAACTAACCTGTGCCAACCGCCCCAATGCAAAGGCTGACATTTCCCTGAGTTGCAAGTCTGGAGACTGGAGCATCTCAATTAAAGGGCGAACAACTCCTCTATGTAAAATGTGAACCTGCAACAACCATAAAAATAAATCATTTAAGAAAGATGGAAGGCAACTAGGGCAATGGTTCAGCTGTATGAATACTCATCTGATCCAAAATCCATTATACAACAAGTTAGTTTTTTTAATTGAATGAAGACACTCTTTCAATCAAAATGTCAATCCATTTACTAAACCAAAAGTAGTAGTATAAGTAGCAGTAGTAAGCAACCAGAGCAGCAGAATAATGTTATAAGCACCAGTTCCATAAACCAACATGACAAATTGATTTGTAGCAAATTCATGCATGATAACTTATCTATCCAAAACCAAAGTAAAGGAAGGAAGAAAGTATTCACATACGCGCGTACCACATACGCGCGTCTTGAAGAAGTTTATTTTTTTATTCAGAGCGTAGACTCCATGAAAGAAGGGGGCAATTTACCTTAAAATGAACAATCACGTGCCCGTAGTGTATTTTACTCAGCTCCTCTTTTGCTGCCACCATTACATTGCTTCCAACATAGTTGTAACTATCAATCATCAAGTTCCACATGATTTTTACACCATACGAAGAAATCACCAATGTCCAAATCCCCCATCATGTCTCCTTTTGGATCACTCTTGTAAAGTTTCACCTCAGTCATATATTTGAAGCATAAGGAAAGTTTGATCTCTATTGCAGGGTTCAATGATCCATGGCAATCGCAAAAGAATCGATGGATAGGATCTACAACCTCTATTGCTATAGCAATGACATTCTTATGCCAATCACAAACTTTGTAAGTCCTTGACACTGAAGGAACAAGATTGCTTGGAGAAGGAAACCTCGCAACACCTTGAGAAGATGGTGGTAATGGAGATGGAGGTAATGGATTTTCTGGTTGCCTTGTCGATGGAGGTAATGTATCTTCAGTTCTTTGTGTCCCTCCTTGTGTTCCCTCACTTGTTGATGGTCTCACATAAGTTCCATTTTCAAGTCTCTCTCGTATCCATTGAACATTTTCTTCCAATCTATCATATTTTTCGCTAAATTTTTTTACTTCCAATGTTTTATCGAAAAGCAATGAACGAGCGGGAAGTGAAGCATCATACTTCCTTTTAGAGACGGTGGTTCCAACACAACGAACATGTCCCCTTTCTTCTTGGCCAAACACTTGGCTTAGAGGATCATTATCAATAGTGAGGTCAGTGGTACCCCGGGTTGAAGATTCTTGCAAGGCGGCCTTTTTTGCTTTAACTTGTTCCTTCAAAAGAATGAAAAAATAAAATAAATCAGGACACAAATAATATTCAAACTACAAAGTAAATTAAGAATTGTGTATAAAAGACATCATTGGGCACATACCATATATAGTTCTGCACCATGCGTGGGTTTTCCATCCTTTCCCGTGTGACAAGCAATCCATATATCAGTGCGTATGACTGGTTCCCCATCAGGGTTCTTCTCAACCTATATACTTGAAAGATTAGTCTCAGCCTATATAGTTAAATGGTTATTATTGTACTAGTAGCTAGAAACTCAATTACCATTTCATACTCCACTTCTGCAGCACTCTTTTGGCCACCCCCCCCCCCCATACATACTTTGAACCCTTTTTATTTTTGGCATTTTGGGCTCTAATTGCCTTCGCTTCAGGGGTGCTCTCATAGCGAACAAACTCCTTCCAATCCTCCTCTCTTACACCATTTGGAACATTCTTCTCTTGTTCCTCAATTGTAGGATACTTATCCAAATAGTCCTTCCTAAGATCTACCTTGAACCTTCTGAAATATTCTGGCATTTTCAAATGCATACTCCTTTTCACATAATTTGGGATGTCGTATTCACGCTACAAATAAGCCATTGAGATATAAGTTGACAATAAAATAAGACATTATGAAAATCAATGATGTAAAATCTCACCTTGAGGCCATTCCACACATCCTCTTTGTAGTTGTCAGTAACATGGTGCCAACCCTTGAATTTGATGGGCACAAGGGTTTCAACAAGCTTTCCAATGTGTTTATTGAAATTTCTAGCACCAGGTCCAACTGCTAAACCATGGACATTGAACTGTATGGTCTTTTTAACTTCACTGTCATCATTTGTAGATGTAGTGACATCATTGGTGGAGAGATTGCCGCGAGTACTACCCATTTCTATCAATGACATTATAGATATTAACCATTATCAAACAAAAAGAAATAAGAAACAACTATATACACTACATTTATAGATAGTTTCCTTCCACAACATATCACCAAAATAGATTTTTATAAAGCATTGGAAAAGCCAATCTGAATACTTATCTACAAAGCTTCCCTTTCCCAACTCAAAAGTCAAAATAAGAAACAAAGACAAAATAATTTGTCTCAACCAAAGAGGATGACTAAACTAGCATAAGAAATGCATCAAAAAATATTGTAGCATAGTCAATTAAAATTCCAGTAAGCTCTTCAGGTTGGGTTGTCTTTCCCCTTAATCATCTCCCTTTGAGGCCCATGAATTGGCATAAGAGCAAATTAGCTTACTAGAATAATATCTAAGAGTGTCTGCTTAATCAACTAGTATTCAATAGACATGGAATACATGGGAGTACCCTACTACCTCCATCTTTCCAATCAGTTTCAGTTCATCTGATACCAATTTTGCACCCAGGACTACTAGGTTTCAGAAAGCAAACTAAACTTACAGTCTAGAACAGATAGTTGAACACAGGAGAAATAACATATAGAAATAGTAAAACACACAGATAAAAATAGACAAGAATAACAATAATCATTTGAAGATAATTCTTTGAACATTTCAAGAAAACGGTGCCGATACTAGGTTACCGCTAGTATAACGAGGTGTTCATCCAAGAATTGTTCTTAGAATTGTTTTGAGAAAACAAATAGAAATAAAGATATGCTTTTATTGACACTACCTCCATCTTTCCAATCAGTTCCAGTTCATCTGATACCAATTTTGCACCCAGGACTACTAGGTTTCAGAAAGCAAACTAAACTTACAGTCTAGAACAGATAGTTGAACACAAGAGAAATAACATACAGAAATAGTAAAACACACAGATAAAAATAGACAAGAATAACAATAATCATTTGAAGATAATTCTTTGAACAGTTCAAGAGAACGGTGCCGATACTAGGTTACCGCTAGTATAACGAGGTGTTCATCCAAGAATTGTTTTGAGAAAACAAATAGAAATAAAGATATGTTTTTATTAACACTACCTCCATCTTTCCAATCAGGTTCAGTTCATCTGATACCAATTTTGCACCCAGGACTACTAGGTTTCAAAAAGCAAACTAAACTTACAGTCTAGATTAGATAGTTGAACACGGGAGAAAGAACATACAGAAATAGTAAAACACACAGATAAAAATAGACAAGAATAACAATAATCATTTGAAGATAATTCTTTGAACAGTTCAAGAGAACGGTGCCAAATACACCAACGGTTTTAAGCCGTGGTCATTTTTTTTAGCCACGGTTTTAGGCCGTTGGTCATTATAGCCACGGTTTTTTGTCGTGGCAAATAAACCAACGGTTTTGGGCCGTGGCCATTTTTTTTAGCCACGGTTTTAAGCCGTTGGTCATTATAGCCACGGTTTTTTGCCGTGGCAAATAACCAACGGTTTAGAACCGTGGCCATCTCCGCGTAGCTAAACAGGGCTTTGGTGTAGTGTACATCTTATCATTCAAATTACTTACATAATTTTAGCAACTCCAGTAACCAATTAATCAAATAATATTGGTCCTTATATATTTAACATCTACCACACAATGATTTCTATGATGAGCTCTGGCTTGTGGTAGTACCAGTAGTAGAGTAGCCTACACCATTCCTTTTTGAAGGAAACAGAACAGATATGACACTATGGGCATCCCCTATAGCAATAGGCAAGATCATGAAAACATTCTTCTCAGTTTTCTCTGAAGATGGGTAGAAGCAATCAACTGTATTAGGATCCAGCAGTGCAATCACTGCAAATACAATCACTGATAGAAGAACATGGACAAAGTCCATCATTTGGAGTTTATTGGCTGATGAACTGGTTGAACTAAATGAAGTAGACTTAACACCTTTGCATGATACGAACCCAACTTGAGTAACACCTTCATCATCGGTGGAACTATCTGTAAAGGATGAGACTATACAAGAGATTCCACAAAGTGCAATGAGGATACTGGTGAGGTACTTGTTACTAGTATGACATTGGCCGTTGTTGGTCATAACATGATTCAGGAACTCGAATACGAAGACAGTACCACTAGGGAGAAGTTTAACTGGGTTTCCTAGGCCTTGAAATGTTTTGCTTCTTATGGTGTTGGTGGTGCTGCTTCCTGATGATGTTTAAGGCAGACATATTCAAGCGGTTTGGGTCTTAATAGGTACGCTTTTGAGTATTGTATTTAAGGTGTGAGGTTTGTAAGATTTTAGAATGATTATCGGTATTTATAGAGCATTGAATTAAACGTAGAAAGAATAGTCAGGACAAGCTAACTTGTAAGTAACACGGAATGACATTGTCTTGGCTTTTATTTTCAATTTCAAAACGTGTTTAGAAATTTCGAATAAAATGGTTTCATTACGACTTTGATTTTTTTCATGAAGACTTTGATTCTTTTTGTTTCATACATTGAGTTAATTAGTAGTTATCGGTTGGACTGTTAGGTGAAGATCTAAAGAAGAAAACTCCATTCATTAGAACCACAAGTTGGTATCCAACATGAGATACATTTTATTGTTTCCTCTTCCTAAATAGGCAGAAAGCTTTGTCCTAAAGTAGCCTTCGTAATGGTTGACTGGAATAAAAAAGAGATGAATATAATGAATTTTTTTCTTCAACCAGGCATCCCGAGCCTTAGCCTACCAAAGACTTCACTGTATGGAGTGGAATTAGAACAACAGTTTCGTGTACAAGGCATCATTCTAAGTTCTAACATACTGTTAATTACAAATTCATGTCATATTTGCTACTAGAAATGCAGAAATCCCATGTCATGGTCAAGTTGCATTTGAAGGTAAAAGTAGTAAAAACAAGATTGACAAGGAGCATGCTTATACGAGGAATAAACAGGCAAAATAGACTTATCTTATCAACTAACAAAAGAGTAAAGCAGATAACAACTAGCATTGACAAAGTCTATAACAATCTCAATAATTAGTCATTATTTATCATTTGAGATAAACCGAAAGCGTTTTTCAGTTACTAACTGCTGCCACACTGGTCTAATCCGTAATGGTTACGAGTATCCATGTAAGGTAATTATGATGAAATCAAGATTCAAAGGTTCGAAGTAACAATTATATTAGATGTGGTAAGAGTTTGTCAAGTACAGAACACAGCTTCTGCAATGGTTTTCAACACCTGACATCACAATCACAGATGGTTTGATATACAGTTGATTCACGATATATTTCCATGACATAACAATATGCCAAGATATTAGTCATATCCCAGTTTTTGCAAATTGCTCTCTTCACGTGGTCGCTACTCATCACTAGCTCTTTTTGTACACTGTAGTCGCATAAATTTCTTATTATGTTCCCTGCCTCCCATCGGCACATATAATGGATATATTGTACTCTCTGTTTCCTCACTCCACCTTTATAGGGAAAGCTTGATATATAGAAACACAAATACTAGTAAGATTTGATATGTAAATTCAAACAATACTGAAATGTTTTGATATATAGATATTTACTCGCGCTTTGATCATTAAAATGAAGTTCTGATTTGTTTTTGGTTACTATTTGAATGGAACACTTGTGCATGTATAGTTTTACAATGACCCTATAACAATCTTCAAAGAATAAACGAACCCAAATTCAGGAATGTAATAATGCAACTCAGCTTCCAGAGATTGAAACAAATTAGGTTCTAAGACAGTGAAACATCTTCTCTATCTTTATCAATAAACGAATCCAGATTTCAAAAAACATACAGTTTCAATTCGAACCCTAGAGATTCAAAACCTCTAAATAAAAAAACTCTAATTCAGAAACCCTAATTTCATCAAACAATTCACGCTTCAGATACACTTCATCTATGAACATATGAGTAGGAGAGCAAAAAGCATAAGATGTGAAAAATACAAACACATTTCAATTCACTCTTCAAAAATTTAATCAAACACTTAGCACCCCATAAAAACTAAGATAGAAGACACAAAAAGAAAGCAGAGAGTACCTGTACGAGAGAATCTGCAGTCGCTTAATGAATTTTTGCAAAATGGTTTGGAGGTTGAAGACGCCGAGCAAGGAGGGAAGAGCAGGGAAAAAGGGGAGGAGGGAAGTCGAGGGAGGAGCAGTGAAGAAGGGGAGGAGGGAAGTCAAGGGAGGGAGCAGGGAGGGTCGATGTCGAGTGGAGGGAGCAGGGAAGTCGAGTGGAGGGGAGCAGGGAAGGAGGAGCTTCGACTGGAGTGGAGGGGAGCAGGGAGGGTCGATGTCGAGTGGAGGGAGCAGGGAAGTCGAGTGGAGGGGAGCAGGGAAGGAGGAGCTTCGAGTGGAGTGGAGGGGAGCAGGGAGGGTCGATGTCGAGTGGAGGGAGCAGGGAAGGTGGGAGTCGAGTGGAGGGAGCAGGGAAGGAGGACCTTCTAGCGCCAAGTAAAAGGAGGGAGGAAAGAATCGAGCGCCAAAAATCCCGCCCAATTTTTTTTCAGCATTTTTAGGGTAGCCACGGTTTTGAGCCGTGGCCATTTTTTTAGCCACGGTTTTAGGCCGTTGGTCATTATAGCCACGGTTTTTGGCCGTGGCAATTACACCAACGGTTTTGAGCCGTGGCCATTTTTTTTTGCCACGGTTTTAGGCCGTTGGTCATTATAGCCACGGTTTTTGGCCGTGGCAAATAAACCAACGGTTGTGGGCCGTGGCCATTTTTTTTTAGCCACGATTTTAAGCCGTTGGTCATTATAGCCACGGTTTTTTGCCATGGCAAATAAACCAACGGTTTAGAACCGTGGCCATCTCCGCGTAGCTAAATAGGCCTTTTGGTGTAGTGTAACCAGGGCTAATATGATTTGCATCTAGACAGGTCAAGCATATTACCAAAGAAGAAACACGAGTATAGCTGAAAATGTAAACTTTATTGATTAAACAAAGAGTTGTTACAAGGCTTAACAGTCTGATCACATAAAAAGTTTGCACACTGCAACCATCTGAGCTTGGTGGAAATAAAGGTGCGAGTGAAGATCTGCTCCACCAATATGTCTTCTGAAAGAAATGTCAGAGGTGCAGCTAAAATAGAAGTTGCAAGATCAACTACCTAGTAGTAGAAAAAGCTGTTGGAATTATCTCCCAAAGGTGACAGAAGAAGTTGTAGACGCAGCTCATGCTGGATGACAAAGTCAAGACCAAGGAGGTACCCTCGACTTCTTTAATATAAAAGTAAACATGGAAGCCCTCCAAGAGCAACTGAAAGCTCACTAAAACCAGCAAGCTCACTCAAACTAGTGAACTCTCTCAAAGTACAAGTCCTATTGGGACTCATTGCTGCAAAAATAAGGATACTCAGAGAACTCATCAACGGATGCTCTTCCCTAGCCCCTGGAGAAGTCATCTCAGAAGAACATTCAAAGAACTCCAATACAAAGCGAAACTTTGCAAATACATAAGAAAATCTTATCCAGCCAAACCAAGCTTATTTAGGCACAATGTTTGTGGAAGACGATCACCCAATAGTCACATCGACATTAAATGCTGAACGGGAAATGAAGGGGCATTGAACTCGGCTACCCACGCGCCATGCAAGTCCCCATTCAGAAAGTTAATGCGCCTACATGCAACCCCACTAACTACTGGGATTAACTGATAAGATATCAAACAGTCATCTGATTGTAGCAGTACACATGGCACATGTCAATCCTATTACGGAAAGGCAACAACGCAGTGTCAAATAGGCCCAAGCACGGTCTATCCCAGGCCGAATGTAGTCACTGTTTAGCCCGTAATCAGGTTCCCAAGCCCAGATTACTTGAGCCCAATGTGGTGCAAATCTTGAAGCTTGGCCCAAGACAATTTGCCTTGGACATAGACTTATCAGTTGTCACAAGCCCAAGGTCCATTTTCATGGCTCTTGACTCAATCAAGTATTGGGCCCTAAACAGAACCAAGTGCCAAAGGGAACTCAGTCATGGACATGTAAGATCTTGAGCGAGATCTCATCCCTCTATCATGTCCGCGACATGAGTCAATGAAGGAGTGACATACTCGCTATATAAGGTGCACAAAAAGTATGAGAAAGGTACGTACTTGCAATCCCAAATTTTACAATCTACATCCATCCTTGCTCAGTCACCTAACTTTATCATCGGAGTGTCTTCGACCACCACAACGATGTTCCTTGGCTCACTGTTGTTCGTTTTGCAAGTCACGAATCGACAAGGACAGATTTGGACGCATCACATGATACCCATCTGGACCTTGAGCCTTGTGAGCCCCCATAGCTTTAATGACAACAAAAATCTCTGAAAAATTAGGAATGATAGGGTCATGTGAAAGACTATCAATTTCAGAGATATCTAGGAGGTAATTTTTCAAAATAGCGATAATTTTGCCTTGGTCTGCATGCTTTTTTTTTAACACCATCGAGGTAATCTTTCAAAGATATCTATGAGGTAATCTTTCAAAACATCCTGTAATCTAAGGATCATGTTTATTTTTATTTTTTTTTCTTAGAATAGTAGCAAGGTGGAAAAAACTTTGTATTTTTAACACCATCGAGGAGCCATGAGTAACCTGGTTTTTTTTTCAGAAGAGTTCTTCCCTAAGATTTGATTCATCCATGTGTTTTTCAAGGACATAGATTGAAGTGGCATTTTTTTTCAGAATGCAATTTATTTTTGAGGTGGTCAAGAGCAATATGAGTGTCTTTGGTGCAAGTTTAGATGTTTCAAAACTCTTTCTTATTCCATTTGGTGAGTATATGACTAAGCATTTTGGATTTAAGCTTGAAGTTGACGTTTGGGGTGGGGGGATCCCAATGAGATCTAGGTTTCCAAGTCTTCGAAACAAGGAGCCTACAATTTGGATCCTTATCCCACATGTGGAAAACTTGAATGGTTTAGGAACTGAATGGGTGGAAGTGATGAATTGAATAAACACAACCCTGTGATCAGAAGTAGATGTATGTATGAATGGACTTAGCTGAAGCAGAAGGGAAGAGAGACAACCAATTTGTTAACACAAGAACCCTCTCAAATTTGTTTTAACCCCATCCCGGCCTTTTCTTTTATTATTCCATGTCATCTGGGAGCCATTTAGATGCAAGTTAATAAGATCTTGTTTATCAATAAAGTGAGAAAGTTGTGCAAAGTTTTATTTTCTCGGTTTCTGACTCCCCAATTTATCATTACTAAATAAAATTGAGTTCAAATCCCCTATGATAAGTCTGGGCAAGGAATAATCATTGCAATTTTTTTTAAGATCCTCCCAAAAAGGTTTTCTTGATCTAGAGGGATTTGCTTCACCATACACAAACACAACATAAATAGTTGAAACAATAAGGTAGTTTTCTATGGAGCAACTAAAATAATATTTACATGATGAAATGACTATAATTAATACATGTTTTCCAGTACATGGCAAGACCACCAAAAAGACCTAGATCTAGCACATAGCTTCCATAGCTGTATCCAAGTCTCTTACAGTGTTGATCCATATTAGTAGTAGAGAAATTGGTGTTCAGGGAGAAAAAATGATGTCAGAATTGGACTGTTGGGAGAGGTTTTGAGATTTTAGAATGCACGGGGAGAGCCACATGAGATGATCATGGCGGTGAAGGTGGCCTATTCAGGGAGGACACTAAAAACCTGCTCATCTCTCCAAGAGAAGAGGAGGGAACTATAGGAAGTAAGAGAGTGTTGTCAAATAAAGGGTTAGGAGCAGTCAAGATATTCGTACTAGGGGTCAAATCCTCAATAAGATGGAGTATTGTAAGGGGGTTTCATTTGATGTATTGGAAATACGTGGTTGTTCATTGATTGAGGTGTTTGTTAAAAACGAACACGTTTGGGGCGTCGAGAGGGGGCAGGGTTTTTGAGAATGTCAAAAAAGGGGTCACCGATTGTTTGAGTCTTAGAAGGAGGCACCGATTTGTTGTCTCTAAAAACAACCGAATGTTGACAAGCATCCCAATTTAAGGGAGAGAGAGAATATAAGCTTTGTGAGCGAGATAATTCTAGTAGGAAAATTCTCTTGGATGTAAAATTGGGTTATGGGTTGTGTGAGTAGAGTGTTGTAAACACTTGTGTAATTTTCTCCCCTTAGTAAAGATTTGCAACAGCTTGTGGACGTAACCTAAGTTGGGTAAACCACGTAAATTGTGTGACAACACTCTGAATTTTTGTTTATAGTATTGTTCCCGAGTTTACACTACTGTTCATGAGAAGATGAAGATATTGTACACTATTCACATGTACAGTAATGTTCATATGTTCAGTACTATATACATACGGAGTTATTCACCAGTCACGCAAAGTTTTTTTTCGCACTTTCTTAATCTGGTTAATTGGGAAATTATCGTGTTTTTCCCAACAACTGGTATCAGAGCCTTGTTGTGAATTCTGTCAGTGTTTTCGTGTGGGTAATATTCACGTGAATAGTAAAAAAATTAGTGGTATAGGTTTGTCGACGAAGGTGTTCTGATACACGGTGGTTTGTAAGAATAGTCAGAAATGATCAAGAAATTACTAGATTGGAGTGGGAGTGATAGCTACAGACGAAGGAAAGGTAAAATTTAAATGTTCATCATGCCTCGACTTGCCACGAGACCCGCAGTGTGCCGGTACGTAAACTTAATCCGTAACCACAGGCGGATCGTAACCGTACACAACATCATAATATAACATATTCTTGAAATGAGAATCAAAACAAAATAACCAACTACGATCAAAATTGAACAAAATAAAAAGTATTCAATTCGCCCAGCCCTGTGTCATAGCGACAAAACCAATATATACAATGGTGCAGACTTTGGCTTTTGAAAGATGCAAATTATATGTACCAAAAAAAGCTATATCAACCTCTGTCTGGAATGAAACTAAAGGATATGAAGGATGAATAGTGGCATCTTTTTGATAGACATGCCCTTGGAGTTATCCTACAACATTTTTTTCCAACATAGCAAAAGAAAAAACCATGGCGAGTCTTATTGCGGCTCTCTCTAACATGCACAAGAAGCATTCGACCTCAACAAAGTTCACTTTATGAGGTAGTTATTCAATTTGCAGATGACAGAAGGCGCATAGAAAGCTCATCTTAATGAACTCAATACAATCACAACCTAGTTTATTTTAGTAAAGATTATTTTGATGATGAAGTTCGAGCCTTGATTCTTTTATCATTTCTACCAAAAAATTGGAACGCTACAGTCACAACGGTCAGCAGTTTGTTGGGAAACAATAAATTAAAATTCGACGATGTTCGGGATCTAGTTTTGAGCATAGAAATTTACGGAAGAAAGTAGAGTGAAGCATCGACCTCCTCAGCTTTGTACATGGAATCTAGAGGGAAAACCTCAAAAAGAAACTCAAATCATAGCAGATAGAAATCTAGATGGGGCAAATATGAATTTGGAAAGAAAGAAGTCGGTTACTACAATTGTGGCAACAAGGGTAATTTCAAAAGGGATTGTCGAGCTCAAAAGAAAAATGGTGATCATGAATCTGCCAATGTGATCGAAAAAGTAGGCGATTATATGATTTTGAGTTTCAACATTCAGACTGAATTTTGGATTCAGTAGCATCTTTCCACTCCACCCCGTGCCGAGAAATCATGGAAAACTATATTAGTGTTGATTTCGAGAGCTTCATCTAGCCGATGATGAAACCTTGAAGATCGTGGGAAAAGGAAACATCTGAATAAAGTTGCCAAATCAGACTAAGTGGAAGCTGAAGGGAGTGAGACGTAATCCTATTCTTGAAAGGAAGATCTCAGTGGCACAACTAGATGAAGAAGGTTATCATACACCTTTTTCAGGTTGTGAATGGAAAGTTACTAAAAAAGCTCTTGTTATTGCCCGTAGTAAGAAGACCAGCACTCTTTATGTAACCTCAAACTTAGAGAATATCATCACAGTTACAGATGCTGATAAGAAATCAAACCTATGGCACTAAAGACTTGGTCACATGAGTGAGAAAGGGATGATGACACTTTTGTCCAAGGGGAAGCTACTAGATCTAAAGTGCATAGACATCGGCCTATGTGACGATTGCATCTTTAGAAAACAGAAGAAGATCAATTTCTCAAAAATTGGCAAGACACCCAAGGCGGAAAAGTTAGAGTTGGTTCATTTCGATGTATGGGGACCATCTCTAGTTCAATCTCTTGAAGGCTCTTTGTATTATGTCACCTTCATTGATGACTCTATAAGGAAAGTGTGGGTTTATTTTTCTAAAGAATAAATTAAAAGTCTTTGATACGTTCAGAAAATGGAAATCCATGGTGGAAAATGAAATTGGTTTGAAAGTCAAATGCTTGAGTCAGACAACGGGGGCGAGTAAAAAAATCGAAGATTCATAGAATTTTGCACAAACAATGGGATCAAGATGGAGAAAAAATGTTCCTATGACACCACAAAAGAATGGAGTAGCGGAGCGCATGAAGATAACTTTGAATGAACATGCAAGAAGCATGAGGATACATGTCGGCTTACCCAAGATATTTTGGGCCGAAACACTCAATACTATAGCCTACCTGATTAATCATGGGCCCACTATTCCATTGGATAGAAGATTGTTTGTAACATAGAAGAGGTAAACCTTTTTCAATTAAGAGTGTTTGGTTGTATCTCTTATGTACACAGAGATTATGCTGAAAGAAGTAATTTGATCGGAAGTGTAACAAATGTATCTTTGTTGGATATGGTGGTTGATGTGTTCAAATTTGTCCTCGCTAATCATGTTGATATCAAACGTGCAAAAATGAGCAGCTGTTAAGCTAGGGACCACCATTGTGGTGGCCGAAGGCATTCCGATAATTAAGTCAGATATCGATGCAAGGAAGAGTGAAGTTTGTATGTAAATTGCAGTGTGTATTCATACCTTTCTTCCTCCTTTCATCATTTTTTATAGCGAGTGTTCCCTCTCCAACTATCCCTGCAATCCAGTGCATGATGGAGGGAGGAGATCTCGCATTAGATCTCATTTGTGCATGATTTGAGTTTCTTTGGCACTTGGCTCTGTTTAGGACCCAATGCTTGATTGGGCTAGAGCTGATTTTGTGCGAGTTGATCTCGGGCTTGTGATAGCTCTAAGATTCATTGTTTGGGCCTTATGTTCTGGGCCAAGCCCTAGGACCCGTGCCTTTCTGGGTTGCCGTGTCTTGGGCCTAGGCACCTGACTTATGGGCTTAACAGTAGTTTGTGCATGGGTTCGTGTGGGACTGCAGTGAAGTCGTTTAGTGTTAGGGTTACCCCATGCCACATCTACAGCTATGATTGAATGACTATTTGATGTCTCATCAGCTACTCACCAAAGTTAATGCGGATGTGTGCAACTCCCTTAATTCGACAAATGTGGACTGGTGTAGTTGTACTTGGAACCATCGCCCCTAATTCCCCATGTAGTATTCAATGCCGACGACTGCTGGGTGGCTTACTTTTGTGAATCGTCATGCCTATATATAGGATGGTTCTCATAGGGCCAAGCATTGCCATTATCATTGTAGAATTTATTCCTCAAATGTGTTTTTTCAGAGAATGTGTTTTGGCCTCTCTAGAGGACGAAGGAGGATCTCCATTGGTGGAGTCTCCAAATGTTCTGACATTTGCAACGATAAGTCTTAACAATACCTGCTATTTGATGAAGGCACATGGTTTAAGTGAGCTACTAGCGGTTCCATGGGACCTCCAAATTTCTTCTTTAATCGCGAAGAAGAAGTGCGGACTTCCCCATAGGGGCCAAGTTTGTCTTTCATTTTTTGGTGCTCCCACGGCATCTTTTTCCATTTAGTTTAGGGATAATACTCTTGGCCAACTTTGGGTGGTTGTTCCCTCTGTTCCTTCCTAGGCTTCACTCGTGATGCCCCAACTAAAAGGCAGACTGGCAGGGCGGGGATCCGCTGTGTGTGATCTGCGGTCTTGGGTAACTAATTTTGCATCGCCTCAGGCATCCCTCTTTTGAGGGATCACACAAGCAGCTAGCTTTGGGTTGCCCCTATTTGCTTCACTTCCAAATCCTCTCATAAAAGGCAGATTGGCGGAGCGAAGTCTCGACATATGTTCCAGTTGATCCTTACTTGCGTCTTGCTTCGTACCAAGCTTAGATACATGTAGTGTGTAAAATTTTGTACTAGCCAGTCAGCCAAGCTTTGTAACAACTTTTTGATAATCAATAAAGTCTATTTTTTAATACATTTTTATTGTATGCTCTGAATGATTGTGAATCATATTGGCTTGACTTTGGACTGTAAAAAAAAATGAGACAGTTTAACTCTGAGCAAGGACTAGGCTGGTGTGATCCTTTAGGAGACGCATGTGGTCTTGAGTCAGCCTGTGTGGTTCCCTCGGTGAAATAACCCGATTCGCCAATAATGTTGAAGTCACTTAAGAATGATTTTCATGTAGGTGGATCATGTTTTGCGAGCTGCTCGCTTATTGAGTAGGTGTTGGCCTATCAAAGTACTGCTACTTAGCTCTGTGTAGAGGCGAAGTGACAGAAATATCATTTATCCTTATAGGGACTAGATTCCGAATTACACTGACTCATTATTCAGTTTGAGTCTTGGTGGTCAGGGCGTTGCCTTGGTCTGTATGGACTGTAACAACTAGATGTGTTGATTCGTCTGTGGACTGGACTCGTTCTCATGTGTGTTGCTTTAAGTTCTGAAGAGGACTAAGCTATCTCTGGAAGGGTGAGTATTCCTTGGACTAGACTCACCCGCTTGCTGTGAACTGTCTGTGGACTGGATTCAATCTGTGTTGGAGCTCTTTGGTTCCTGGGGTGAACTAGGTCACTTATGCGGCAAATTTCCGTCATCCTGAAAAGGACTAGGCTAGGCCGCTTGTGTGCCATTGTGGTCCTCGCAGTTAGGCCAGGTTCCTCAAAGAGTAGTGAGCCATCCAAGGACTACGCTAGCCCGCTTGCGATGGACTGTCCATGGACTGGGTCTGGTCCTCGTTGAAGTTCCTTGGTTCCTGAGGCAGAGTAGGCCACTTATGCGGCAAGCCATCATCGTTCTGAAAAGGATTGGACTCGGGCGTTTGTGCCCCATTGTGTTCCCCATAATCGGATCAGATTCCTTTTGGAACGGTGAGTCATCCGGGGACTAGACTTGCCTGCTTGCGGTGGACTGGGTCCGGTCCACGCTTAAATTCCTTGGTTCCTGATGTGGACTAGGTCACTTATGTGGCAAGCTGTCGTCATCCTAAAAAGAACTAGGCTTGGTCGCTTGTGTGCCATTGTGGTCCCCTTAATCAGACCAGGTTCTTTTAGGAGCGATGAGCCGTCTGGGGACTGGACTTGCTAACTTGCGGTGGGTTGTTTGAAAACTAGATCTGCTTTGCAGGTATGCCATTGTGGTTCTGAGGTTGGACTTGGCTATCTTAGAAGTGGTGATTCGTCCATGGACGTGACTCGCCTGCCAACGGGGAACTGTTCGTGGACAGGGTTTGATCCACTAGGGTGCTAGGTCATCTTTTAGTGATAGGCAACAATTCTGATGGAAGATCCATCTTTTCGCTTTTCGAGTAAGTCTAAGCCGACTCTCTGAGCTTCATCGTTGTCCTCCATCCTGAACTCGTCCGTAGCTGACTTAGACTTATGAATTTCTACGTTTGTTCAAATAAAATACTTTGATAAATGATTTCATCAAAGATCATTGGAAGTAAACAAGAAAAAGCCTAGCTAGGTACTGACCAGGCCAAGCAAGGGATAAAAAGAAATGACCTTTCGTTCTGAACGTAGGCATTGTTATTTCTACTGGAACCATTGCCTCAGACCCATAGGCCAGTGCGAATCGTATCTCTCCAGTCGGAGTCATTTTCGTGGTATGGTATGCTCAAAGGATGCCCGAGAGTTCAAAGACCCAAAGCCCTTTGGCTGCGTCGAGTTTCCCCTTAATTGCTTCCAGGATAATTCGACTGGTGACTTTTGCTTGTCCATTGGCATGGGGGTGATCTGGTACAGAAAAGTGATGACTGATGCCCAGTTGGATGCAAAAGTTCTTGACTTCCCACCCTCGAACTGAGTGTCGTTGTTGCTGACCAGGATTTTTGGTATTTCGAACCTACATACGATAGACTTCCAAAAAAAGTTTTTGATCTTATTTTCTTCTATCTTATAAAGGGGCTCCACTTCTACGCATTTGGTGAAGTAGTCGATCGCCACAAGGAGGAACTTTCTTCTTTAAAAAATGGGGAACGAGCCCATGATGTCCATCCCCCATTGGGCGAAGGGCCACAGGCTTGTCATTGGAACCAAGTTCTATGCAAAGGCATATGTGTGCACTAGGCGTACCTCTGACACTTATTGCATTTTCGAACCAAGTTTTTGGCCTCTTGCAGCATTTTTGGCCAATAATACCCCAGCGTGAGGGCTTTATGAGCTAGTGTCCTTCCTCCGGGTTGGTTCCCGCAGAATCCATGGATTTTGATGAGACATCAAACAATCACTCAATCACAGCCGTACACGTGGCATGGACTGACCCTAGCACTTAAAAGCTTCAGCATAGTCCCGAGTGGACCCATGCACAAGATTACTATTCAGCTCGTAAGTCAGGCGCTCAGACCCAAGATAGCCCCAGAGGCATGGGTCTTAGGGTTTGGCCCAGGACAATAAGGCCCGAACAGTGCATCTCAAAGTTGTCACAGGGCCGAGATCCACTTGCACGAAATTTACTATAGTCCAATCAAGCATTAGGTCCTAAATAAAGCCAATTGTCAAAGTCAGTCATGCAATAGGTAAGATGTTACGCAAAATCTCCTCCCTCCATCAAACCCTCGATCGCAAGGACAGCTTGGGAGGGTAGTCTTTCTGTAAAATAAGGAATAAAGGTACACACATATACGTTAGTATAGACACGTCAATTTTACATCCAGTCTTCATTCTTTCTCAAACCGGTATTTGATATAAGCATCGGAGTGTCTTCGGCAACCACAAAGTGGTCCTGGGCTGAACCGCATCTCTTTTTGCAGGTTAGATGTCATTGCAATTGGCGAAGACATATCTGAATGCATCAGTTTGATGCCGTATTTAGGGAAAGGCAACAATAAGTTTTCTCTAAAACAAATTTATAGAGTTCTTTCTAAACTAAGCAGAGTATCGAGGAATGGTCGCCAACACCAAATCTCGAGCCTAGCCAGATGAAGCTTTGGCCGGTGAAGACCAACCATCGAGCCAAATCAATCTGATTGAGAAGGTTGACCGGTTGCACAACCTAGCCGCAAAGGAAACAGTGGTTGTCCCTAACATGAGTCTGATCCTACTCCACCTAGACCACTTAATGGGTGTGGAAAGGATGACTCAAGAGCAACAGCAGCGATCTGAGGTCAACCAAGATCTGGGAGGTCTTCAAATCCAAGAGCATGCCCAGGAAGGTCTACTCCCCACCCCACCCCAGCAGAAGAACAAAGAGCCTGCCAAGATAGGGTCACGGGGACCACACCCTAGGGATTAATAGGACCATTGTTGAGAACTCGCTCCGACTAGGGGTATCCGACCTTGATGTCCTATATGATCTAACAGTCCCTCCATTCTTGGAGGAGATCATGAGTGCCCTTCTTCCTAAGAAGTTCGTCCCACCAAAGCTCGAGTTCTATGAGGGGACGTTGGATCCATCAGATCCATTGCGCCATTACCACCACGTGATGGCACTCAAGGAAAGTTCGAAGGCCATCTTGTGCCAAAATTTTCCCACCAGCCTGAAGAAGGTTGTGCTGGCATGCTTCCATAGTCTCCAGCATAGGTCCATTCGAACATTCCAAGACTTGGCAAAGGTGTTCATCACTAGATTCGTTAGGAGCCAATGATTCAGGAAGGTGCCTCACTATTTGCTGAGCCTCAAGCAGAAGCAGGGTGGGACCCTCAGGGAGTATGTGACTTGTTTCAACGATGAGCTGACCTTGATCGACGGGTGCGGCGATGACACATCAGTCACTGCTTTCACCTCCGACCTTCGAAGAGGGAAATTTTACAGCTACCTCACCTTGGAGCCCTCAACAAATATGGTGGGATTGCTAAGGAGTGACCAGAAGTACATCACCCTAGAAGAAATGTTGGCTGCCAGAAAAGGAGGAAGCGAGTTAAAGCCTTCTCCAGAGCTAAGGCAAGGGATGAGAAGGGGACAATTCCAAGCGAAAATGTGGTGAGAACCAGTGCGGGCTCGGCCAAACAAAAGTGTTCAAGCTCAGCGGCTCCAGGTATAACCACTACGCCCCGCTCATTCCTGTCTGCCCTACATTTTGTCCACAATGGAAAAATTGGCAGACATCTAGTGGGCATCAAAGCTCAAAGGAGATCCTTAGAAACATGACAAGAGTAAGCATTGATCTTATTATATAGACACGGGCCAGGACACCAAAGACTGCAGGAGCCTTCGAGATGAGATCCAGTATTGGATCCAGAGAGGATGACTGAATGAGTTCATAAACCTTGGGGACACAAGTCCTCAAGGAAAATGAACGACACGTGAAGTGGGAGACATGGCTCTCGACATGGTATGCTTCCTCCACGGGACAAGCGAGTAGAGTTAGGACTCGAATCGCTCACTGAAGGAATCGGTTCAGGAGTTGCGGGTCAGATTGCAGTACCGACACCCACTCGTACAATACGTGTGGGAGAAAAAAGTTACCAAACTTAATGTTCATAAAATGAGACATGAATGAAGTTCGCTTCCCACACAACGGCATCCTAGTCATCTCAGTAGGGATAACTAACTAGGAAGTGAAAAGATCACTGGTGGACACAACAGCACCATAAATGTACTATTCCTAGAGGCATTCTTGAACATGCAACTGATAAGACGAAGGTTGACACCTTCGAATCAAGCTATGTTTGCTTCAATGGAGAAAGTTGCTACCGATCGGTAAAATCACACTGCAAGTAGTCGCAGGGTAGTCGTGGACCGCCACTCCGAGTATAATTTAATCTTGGGCCGACCCTGGTTACACCACATGGAGGCATTCGTCTCCACCCAGCATCAGTGCCTCAAGTACCCCACAGACGAAGAGGTAGGAACAATCAGAGAAGATCAAACTATCGCTCTGGAATGTTGCTATGCCTCAGCTAGGCGGTCGGATAATGGAGCACAGAGGCTCGAGTAGCAGGGTCTGGATGAGGAAACCCCTAATCCAGATAGAGTGGACCGACCTCCATTTTTGGACCTCGAACCTCCATCCAGCTCGAGTGGAAGGTCAAACGCTAGGAAGCCGGAGGAAGAAGTTGTGATAGTATACCAGGACAGTGCAACTAACACAAAAACAGTCCAAATAGGCTCTAACCTCCACAGAGACTGGCAGGTTAGCTGATCCCGCTTTTAAAAAAGAATTTTGACGTCTTTGCCTGGATAATGAAAGACATGGTCGGGATCGATCCCACAGTAATCACACACAGATTGGTGGTCAATCTTGACTTGAAGCCAGTCTGACTGAAAAGAAGGGCAGTGGTGCTCGAACGCAACCATGCCATCAATGAAAAGGTGCAAAATTTTCTAAGCGCTGGCATGATAAGGGAGTATCACTACCCAGAATGGTTGGCGAACACGGTCCTGATGAAAAAGAAGAATGGAAAGTGGAGGGTCTGCATGGACTACAATGACTTTAATAAAGCTTTCGCAAAAGACATATTTCCACTGCCCTGATAGACCAGATCCTGGATGCGACATTCAGGCACAACCTACTCAGTTTTATGGATGCACTGGCTATGATAAGATCAGTATGCACTTCCCAGATTAGGAGAAATATTCCTTTGTAATGGATCAGGAAAAAACATACTGCTATCAGGTAATGCCTTTTAGACTGAAGAATGCAGGACCAGTGTCTGGTGAACAGAAGGTTCAAAGGAAAAATCGAAATGACCATGAAATATTACATCAACGACATGTTGGTAAAGAGCCTGCACAGTCCAGATCATCTGGCGGACCTCCAAGGAGTTTTATCTCAACTCAGGAAATATCAAATAAAGCTCAACCCACATAAATGTTATTTTGCGGTGCAATCAGGGAAATTCCTGGGTTACATAGTCAACAAAAGGGGGATAGAGGATGGTCCAAAGCAAATTCATGCTCTTCTCGACATGAGACCACCCACAAATACCAGAGAAGTTCAGAGCCTGACTGGGTGGGTGGCAGCCCTAAACAGGTTCATCTCTAAGTCTTCAGACAGGTGCATCCCCTTATTTAAAATCCTAAAGGGGAACAAAAAATTCCAATGGAGAGAGCATTGTGAACATGTCTTCCAAGATTTGAAAGCGTACATTGGAAGCACGAAGCTACTCTCAAAACCTATTCCAGGTGAGATGCTCTACCTATACCTTTCAGTCTCAGAGCATGCTGTCAGATGAGCTCTGGTACAGGAAAAGAAAGGGAGACATAAGTTCGTCCACTACATCAGCAAAACGTTCGATGGGGCGGAGGCTAACTACCCTAGTCTGGAAAAATTGGCCTTAGCACTAGTGACTTTATCAAAAAAGCTAAGACCATACTTACAAGCTCACTCGATAATAGTCATGACCGAGTACCCACTTCGATTAGTATTTCATAAGTCAGAGCTATCAAGAAGAATGGTAAAATGGTCAGTGGAGCAGGAGAACTAGGACTAAAAGACTAGCAAGGAGACGAGAATCCTGAGCCACCCATACAAAGATGGATCTTGCGATGCGAAGGGTCATCCAACGTGAAGGTCCCTACAAGGTGACTATGATCAAAATGCTAGGAACCTACTAGCTAGATAACCTGGATGAAGAACGTCTAAAAAGGTCGTGGACTGTAGAACACTTGAAGAAATATTATTAGTAAAGGTACTCTTTTTAAAGATTCTCATTTCATATAACTCCATGCCCAAGAATTGTCCTAGTCCAACTTTGGGACCACGATGGCACCAACGCAGACCAAACCTAATCTATGGATAGCTCACTGCAAGCAGACGAGTCCCGTCCATGGATTACTCACTGCTCCAGAAATAGCCTAGTCCTTCTCAGACAATGGCACAAATATAGAGCAGACATAGTCTATGGACAATCCACCACAAATGGGCTAGTCCCGTTTTCGAACGGCTCACCGCTCCCTACTGAACCTGATTTGAATACGGAGACCACAATGGCGAACAAGCAGCCAAGCCTAATCCTTTTCAGGACCATGACGACTTGATGCATAAGTGACCTAGTCCACCTCATAGCGTAGGAACTTCGGTGTGGATGAGACCCAGTCCATGGATAGTCCATCGCAAGCGAGCAAGTCCGGTCTCCAGATGGTTCATCGCTCCCTTACGAACCTTTTTTGAATATAGGGACCACAATGGCGCACAAGCAGCCAAGCCTAATCCTTTTCAAGATGACTATGGCTTGACGCAAAAGTGACCTAGTCTGCCTCAAGGCAAAGGAAATCCAATGCGGATCGGAAACCCAGTCCACCGCAAACGAGCGAGTCCCATCTCCGAACAGTTCACCGCTCCCTAATGAACCTGATCTGAATACGGGAACCACAATGGTGCACAAGCGACCAAGCCTAATCATTTTCAGGATGACGACGTCTTGATGCATAAGTGACCTAGTCCGCCTCAGAGCCGAGGAACTCCAACACAAGCTGAACCTAGTCCATAGACAGTTCACAACAAACCGGCGAGTATAGTCCATGGACAGCTCACCACTCCAGAGATAGCCTAGTTCTTGTCAGGAACTAAGGCAATACACATGCAATGAGGCCAGTTCACAGACAACCTCAATGCATTCAATCGTTCTAGTCCAGATGGATCAAGACAACAGCCTGACCAACAAGACTCAACTAAACTATGAGTCATAGTCCTAAAAAGACTTTTCCACTACCACTAAAGTTCTCTACAGAGCTAAGTAACAACACCTCGACAAGCCAGCACCTACTCAGAAAGCGAGCAACCTGCAAGACACGAACAACCTACACAAAGATCACTCTTCAATGACTTTGCCATCATTGGTGAATAAGGTTATTTCGCCAAGGGAATTGCACAGGCTGAATCAGGGCCACATGCGTTTCCTTCATAAACTGGTCAACAAGCCAACATGATTTACAATCATTCAGAGCATACAAGAAAAGTGAATTAAAAAAACATATTTTATTGATCATCAAAAACTTGTTACAAAGCTTGATTGACTAGCCAGTACAAAAGTTTACACACTACAAGTATCTGAGCTTGGTACAAAGCAAGTTGTGTGCGAAAATCCACTGGAACACATTTCAAGGCTTTACTCTGATTGCCTTGCAGAAGAGAACCTGGAGGTGAGAGCAAAGGTACCAAAAGTTGGCTGCAAAGGTAATCCCTCAAAAAAGGGATGCCTGGGGTGATGCAGGTTAGATCCCCAAGACCGTAGACCTTGCACATAGGAGCCTGGCTCTGCCAGTCTGGCTTACAACTGGGGCATCATGAGTGAAGCTCAGGAAATAGTAGTAGGGAACAACCACCCAAAGTAGATTGCGAGTATTATCTCCTAAACTAGATGGCAGAAGACGCGGTAGGAGCACCAGAAGATGGAAAACAAACTTGGCCCCTAAGGGGAAGTCCGTAGTTCTCCTTCGCGGCATAAAAAGGAATTCAGAGGTCCAATAGAACCACTAGAAACTCACTCAAACCAGGTGGCTTCATCCAATAGCAGGTCTTGTCAAGACTCATTGTTACAAATATCAGAACATTCAAAGACTCCATCAATGGAGACCCTCCTTCACCCTCTGGAGATGTCAAAGCACATTATTTGGAAAGACACATTTAAGGAACATGCTCTACAATGCTCAAAGCAATGCTTGAACCTATGAGAACCCCCCATATATATGCACGACGGTTCAAAAAAGAAAGTCACCCAGCAATCGCATCAGCACTAAACGCTACGCGGGGAATTAGAGGGAGACGGTTCCAAATACAACTGCACCAGACCCATTCATTGAATTAATGGAACTGCACGCAGCCCCATTAACTAGGGGAGTAGGTGATGACACATCAAACATTCATTCAATCATAGTCATACACGTGGCATGGACTAACCCTTACACGTAAAAGGCTTCTGCGCATTCTTGATCGGACAATGCACAAGACTACTGTTCAGCCTGTAAGTCAATGCCCAGGCCCAAGACAGTCCTAGAGGCATGGGTCTTAGGGTTTGGCTCAGCACGATAAGGCATGAATAGTAGATCTTTGAGCAGTCACATACCCGAGATCCACTCGCACGAAATCAACTCTAGCCCAATCAAGCATTGGGTCCTAAACAGAGCAGAGTGCCGAAGTACTTAGTCATGCAATAGGTATGGTATTATGCGAGATCTCCTCCCTCCATCATTGCCCTCGATTGCAGGGATAGTCAGGGAGGTAAATCTCGTTATAAGAGTCAGTGAAACGAGGAAGAAAGGAACCCAAATATATACGCAAGTATACACACTGCAATTTTACATTCAGTTTTCACTTTTTCTCAAACTAGTATCAAACTTGAGCATCGGAGTGCCTTCGGGCATCACCCTGGGCTTAACCACTACTCTTTTTGCAGGTTAGATATCATTGGAATTGGTAAAGACGGATCTGAATGCATTAGATTTCGAGGAGCAGTAGATTCGCCTCATCAAGGGTCAGGCATATGAGCAGAGGACTAGTCGTTGAACTCATGTTCAACCTGTAGTTGAGCAGAGTATACTGTACCGTTATGTTTTCAGCTTGTGGCCTCTAGCTTATATGCTAGGAGGGTTATGTCTTTTATATAGCTGATCAGGGGGCTCATCCAGCTGGTATCCTTCTTAGTAGAGCGGGTTTCATGGAGGTAGTCTTATTCTAGGGCTGACTTCTCCTAGAACTCTATGAGTGTATCGGAGTCGTTATGTGTGGACGAGGCCTTTCTAGCCAGGTCGTCAACTTCCTTATTATCTGTCTTGGAGCAGTGACATAGTATTTTCTTGAACCACCTTTTGGTGTTGATTGTTTTCCCGCAATAAGCCATCATTCGGTTCTCTTTCACTTGAAATTCACCACTCACCTGATTGACCACTAGTTGGGAGTCGCTGAACACCATGAGTTTTATACTCTGATTCCTCTGGCTATCTTTAGCTCATCTAGGACGACTTCATACTTCCCTTCATTGTTTGAAGCATTTAAAGTCAAATTTGATAGCTTTTATAAAGGTGACACCTTCAGGGGTTTAAAGGGCGATCCCCGTTCCGCAGCTTTCACGTTGGTTGACCTGTCGCATCACAAGATCCATCCTTGTTGGAGTGGCTTAGGTTTCTCGTCTCCTTGTTGGTGCTTTAGTCTCGATTCTTCTGTCCTATCTAACTCTGCGATGAAATCTGTCAGTGCTTGCGTCTTGATGGTTGTTCTCGAAGCGTAATCGATGTCAAATTGTCCCAACTCTATTGACCATTCTTCCTAATAGCTCTAGCTTGTGCAATACCGACCGGAGTGGGTACTCGGTCAGGTCTGTTATTGAGTGAGCTTGGAAGTATGGATTTATTTTCTGGGGGAATTCACCAGCGCTAAAGCCAAATTTTCCAGATTAGGGTAGTTAGCCACGACCCGATCAAATGTTTTGCTGATGTAGTAGACGGGCTTCTATTTCCATTTATCTTCCCGAACCAGTGCTGAACTGACAGCATGCTCTAAGATTGAAAGGTATAGGCAGAGCATCTCACCTGGAACAAGTTTTTTGAGCAGCTTCGTGCTTCGCATGTACACTTTCAAATCTTTGAAGGCATGTTAACACTATTTTTCTCATTGAAAATTTTGTTCCCCTTTTGGATTTTAAAGAAAGGGAAGCATCTGTCTGAAGATTTGAAGATGAACATGTTTAAGGTTGCCACCCTCCCAGTCAGGCTTTTAACTTCTTTTGGTTGTGGGCGGTCTCATGTCGAAAAGAGCATGAATGTGATTTGTATCAGCCTTTATCCACGTTTAGTTGATTATGTAGCCCAAAATTTCCCCGACTGCACCCCAAAAGTGCACTTCTGTGGGTTGAGCTTCATTCAACACTTCCTAAGTTGAGATAACGCTCCTTGGAGGTCCGTCAGGTGATCTGGACTATGGAGGCTTTTTACCAGCATGTCTTCGATGTAAACTTCCATTGCTTTTTAAATTTGTCTTTTGAACATTCGGTTCACCAAACATCGGTACATTGCCCCTACATTCTTCAGTCCGAAAGGCATTACTCGATAGCAGTGTGTGCTTCTTTCCATTATGAAAGAGGTTTTTTCCTAATCCAGCGGGTGGATACTGATCCGATTGTAACCTGAGTATGCGTCCATGAAAATGAGCAGGCTATGTCTCGATGTTGCATCCATGATCTGGTCTATTCGAGGTAGTGGAAAGTTGTTTTTTGGGCAGGCTTTGTTAAGGTCGGCGAAGACCCTCCACCTTTCTTTCTTACTAGGGCCTTGTTTACCAGCCATTCCGGATAGCGAGGCTTCCTGATCATGTAGGCGTTTAGAAATCTTTGCACTTCTTCAATGATGGCCTGGTTGCGCTCGGGCACCACCGGCCTTCTTTTCTAGTCGAACTGGCTTCAAGTCAGGATTGACTACCAGTCTATGCGTGATTACTTTGGGATTGATCCCACCATATCTTACATTGTCCAAGCAAAGACGTCCTGGTTCTCTTTTAAGAGCGCTGCTAGCTTATCTTCCAGAACTCTATCGAGGTTAGAGTCCATTTGAACGACTTTTGTGTTAGCTAGGTTGTCCTGGTATATTGTTACGGTTCTTCCTCCGGCTGCTCAGCATTTGGCCTTTCCCTCAGGCTAGACGGTGGTTCGAGATCCGAAGGTGGAGCTGGGTCTTCTCAATCTGGATTCGGGGTTTCCTTGTCCAAATCCTGTTGTTGGGGCCTATGTGCTTCGTTATCCGGTCACCTGGCTGAGGCGTAGTGACAGTCCGTAGTAAGCGTCTACGACCAAGAACTCTCTCATCGGGATCCTATGTAAGTCTGGCTGCCTTGTGACTACCGACAACATGATTTTATTGATCGGGTAGCAGCTTTCTCCGTTGAAGCCAAACATGGCTTGATTTGAAGGTGTCAGTTCTTTTTTAGTCAGTTTCATTTTCAGGAATACGTCTAGGAATAATATGTTGAAAGAGCTGTATGTGCCCACCCGTGATCTTCTCACTTCCCAGTTCAATATCCCTACTAAGATGACTAGGGCATCGTTGTGTAGGAAGTAGACACCCTTCATGTCTCGTTCTCTGAACGTTAAGCTTGGGGTTTTTTCTTTACTCGTGTATGTTGTACGAATTGATCTTGGTAGTGCGACCCAACTCGCAGTTCCCGTACAGATTTCTTTAGTGACCTCGTTTATCCCGTGGAAGACACATACCATTTCAAGAGTTACGTCTCCTGCTTCTTGTGTCGTTCCTTCGCCTGGAGGATGCGTGTCCCCATGGTCGATGAACTCTTTCAGTCATCCTTTCTGGATCCACTACTAGATCTCATCTCTAAGGCTTCTGCAGTCTTTGGTGTCGTGGCCTATCTCCTTATGATAAGAGCAGTGCCTACTCTTGTCACACTTTGAAGGATCTCCTTTGAGTTTTGATGGCCACTTGATGTCTGCCAATTTTTCCTTTGTCGACACAATGTCGGGCAGATTGGAGTTGAGCAGGGTATAGTAGGGTACCTAGAACTACTAGGCTAGAACAACTTTGCATGGCTGAGCCCACTCTGGTTCTCGCCTCATTTTCGCTTGGAACAACCCCCTTCTCACCGTTGCCCTTGACTCTGGAGGAGTGCTTTGGCTCGATTTCTCCCTTCCTGACATCCAACATTTCTTCCAGGGTGATATATTTTATGGGTGCTCCTTAGTAGTCCTGCCATATCCGCTAGGGGCTCCAAGGTAAGGTAGTTGTAGAATTGACCTACTCGGAAGTCAGAGGTGAAAACGATGACTGATGTGTCATCACTGCATCCGTCGATCAAGGTCAGCTTGTCATTGAAATGAGTGACGTACTCCTTTAGGGTCTCGCCCTGCTTCTGGTTAGGCTCAGCAGCTAGTGAGGCTCCTTCCTAATTCGTTGGCTCTCGACGAATCTAATGATGAATGCCTTTGCTAGAACCTGGAACGCCCCTATGGAACTGGGCGGGAAGTTGTGGAACCAGGTCAGCGCAACCTTCTTCAGGCTAGTGGAAAAAGTCTGGTACAAGATGGCCTCTAAACTTTCTTTGAAGGTCATTAAGTGGTGGTAAGGGTGCAAACGGTTTGATAGATATGACGTTCCATCATAGAACTCAAGCTTCGGTGGGATGAACTTCTTTGGGAGAGGAGCACTCATGATCTTCTCCGAGAATGGAGGAATTGTGATTTTGTATAGGACATCAGGGTAGGACACCCCCAGCTGGAGTGGGTTCTCGACTATGGTCTTGTTTGTTCTCAAGGTGTTGTCCTCATGATCCTCCCATGGATCTCCTTCCTTGCAAGCTCTTTGCTCCTCTGCGGGGGACTTTCGCCCTCACGTGCATGCTATTGGATCTGGGGTCTTTCCGAATCTCAGGTGACCTCAGATCACTGTTTTCATTCTAGAGCCATCTTTTCTACCACCCTTGTCAAGTGGTCTAGGTGAAGCAGGATATACTCATGTTTGGGGCAGCCATGGTTGCCTTCACAGCTTGACCATGTGGCTTTTCAGCCTCTTCGATCGGATCAATTCAACTTTATGGCTGGGCTTCATCGGCCAGAGCTTCATTTGGCTTGGCACCATCGTTGAATGCTCGAGATATGGTACTGGTGACCATTTCTCGATGTTTTTGCTTAACTAGAATGAACTTTGTATGTTCATTTTATGGAAAACTTTTCATCATCTTCCCCACGAACGATGCCAATCTAATGTGTTCCATTTTGTCCTCACTGATCCTGACGATATCAAACTTGCAAAAATGAGCAGTGGTTAAACCAGGGACCACTGTTGTGGTGGCCAAAGGCACTCTGATGCTCAAGTCAGATATCAATGCAAGGAAGAGTGAATATTGTATGTAAATTGCAGTGTGTATGCATACCTTTCTTCCTCATTTCACTGTTTCTTATAGAGAGTGTTCCCTCCCCAACTAATCCTGCGATCCCCGGAGTGATAGAGAGAGGAGATCTCGCATAAGATCTCACCTGTGCATGATTTGAGTATTTTCGGCACTTGGCCCTGTTTAGGACCCAATGCTTGATTGGGCTAGAACTGATTTCGTGCGAGTGGATCTCGAGCCTATGTCAGATCTGAGAATCATTTTTCGACCTTATTGTCCTAGGCCGAGCCCTGAGACCCGTGTTTTCTGGTGCTGGCGTGTCTAGGGCCTGGGCACCTAACTTACAGACTGAATAGTAGTCTGAGTATGGGTCTGTATAGGAGTATGTTGAAGCCTTCAACGTGCTAGGATTATCTCATGCCACGTGTGCATGTGATTGAGTGACTGTTTGATGTCTCATCAGTGATGATGAGTTTGAATATTAGTTTTGGGATTACAAAAATCTAAAAATCATCAGAAGTAGAAATGTCATATTCGATGAGAATTCGATGTACAAATACAGGTCAACCACAAATCAAACGGCTCCAGTATCAATGCTAGGAAGAAATATTATGTTGAGTTCGAGGGGATCTCAGGGAATAATGTACAGGAAAGGATTAGGCATAATCCGAAAATAGTTCAAGAAGAACCAAGCAAACAAGAATTGAGACGTTCCTCCAGAATTCCTAAACCAGTCCACCGTATTCACCTTATTTGCACTATTTATTATTGACTGATAATAGAGAACCGAAGGGCTATGGTTATGCAACATAAGTAGATGACTCAGTCAAGTGGGAGTCTGCAATGAATGATAAGATGGACTCACTCATGTCAAATCAAACATGGAAATTAGATGAACTACCCGAAGGCAAGAAAACTCGCCATACCAAGTGGGTTTTCAGGATCAAAGAAGAACACGACGAAAGTAAGCGCTACAAAACAAGGTTCGTGGTTAAAGGTTTTCAACAAAAATAAAGTATTTAATACTAACTACACTAAAATTTTCTCTCCAGTGGTGAAGCTGACAATAGTCAGACTAGTGTTGAAAATTGTAGCTGTGGAAAATTACATCTTGAGCAGTTAAATGTGAAGACATTTTTCCTTCATGGTGATTTGGATTAAGAGATTTATATGAAGCAACCATAAGGCTTCATAAAAAAAGGAGGAAGACTTAGTTTGCAGGCTGAAGAAGAGCTTGTATGGCTTCAAACAAGCTCCTAGGCTTTTACAAGAAGTTTGATAGCTTCATGCGCAACAATGGTTTCGTAAGATGCCAAGCAGATCATTGTTGCTACTTCAAGAAGTTTGACGATAACTTTAATATTCTATTGTTGTATGTAGATGACATGCTCGTTGTAGGTTTAGGCATACAAGAAATTATCGATTTGAAACAGGAATTGTAGAAACAATTTGTAATGAAAAAACTAGGCGCTGCAAAGCAAATTCTTCGAATGAGTACACCTTTAGGTGTTGATTTCAGACTCTCCAAAGATTAGTCACCAAAGACCGAGGAAAGGCATGCACATATACAAAAGGTTTTGTACGCTTTAGCAATTTGATATCTGACGTATGCAATGGTTTGTACTAGACTAGACATTACTCAAGCAGTGAGAGTTGTTAGCAAGTACATGAATAATCCTTGCAAGGGACACTGGGAAGCAGTCAAATGGATCCTCAGATATCTACGGGGTACCACAGATATGACACTCTATTTTGGAAGTAGAGATATACATTAACAAGTTATATGCATGTCGATTTAGCCGATGATGTTGAGAACAGAAAGAGCACTACAGTGTATGTCTATACTCTAGGAGGTACAATAGTGAGTTAGGTTTCTCAACTGCAGAAGATTTTGTTCTCTCCACAATTGAAGTGAAATATGTCGCTATTACGGAAGCCAATAAAGAGATGGTTTGGCTACAAAGTTTCTTGGAGGAATTGGGCAAGAAATAATAAAACAATGTCTTGTGTTACGACGGTCATAATGCTATCCATTTAGTGAAAAATCCATCTTTTCATTTAAGAACAAATCACATACAGGTGCAGTATCATTTCATCCGGTCACTTCTGGGAGATGAGGTTTTGAAACTTGAGAAGATTCGTGGAGCTCAAAATTCGGCGAACATGCTAACCAAAACAATGACGATCGACAAACTGAAGAGGTGTTCAACTTCAGTTGGCCTATAAATGTGACAAGATCAGAAAGAGTTGTTGCATTGATCGAGGTGTGGAAACAGATTGAAAGCAGTCTTTAAGTGGGAGATTGTTGAGAATGTAAAAAAAAATGGCCACCAATTGTTGAAGTCTCAAAAAGCAACACCGATTTGTTCAAGTCACAGAAATCAGCTACCGATTTGTGAAGTCTTTGAAAACAGCCACCGAATGCTGACAATGCAGGGAAGCATGAGTCTATAATAAAGGCCTCCTCCTCCTCCTTCAGTTTTATTCATCGAACAAGGCATCCCAAGTTGAGAGATAAAGAATTTTGATGGGAAAATTTTCATGGATGTAAAATTGGGTTATGGGTTGTGTGAGTAGAGTGTTGTAAATACTTGTACAATTTTCTCCCTTAAGTAAAGAAAGATCTGCAGCAACCTGACGTAGCCGATGTTGGATGAACCACGTAAATTGTGTGCGTCAAAACTCTAAATTTTTGTTTAAAGTACTGATGCAATCGTTTTCTGCTCCCTGCTTTGACCTAGTCTTACTTACCTGCACAAGTAACGCACGTGAGCCATGGACCACTGTTGTGGTGGCCGATGGAAATCTGATGCTAAAGTCTGACAAGGATTTGAGGAAGGTGTAATGTTGTAAACAGGGAATTTGTAGCGTCCCTTAGCTTACCAACCTCATGTCTTATTTATAGTGCAGGAGTTCTAGTTTGACCAGGCCATCGATACGCGAGAGATAGTTCCCTATCTGAGGGTATTCCGTAAGAGGAAGTCTCCCTGTGTGATATGTACTCTGGTATTTGTTGTTGGAAGCAGAGAGCTGATGTAGTTGCCTGTCCAAAGTTGATCATCGATATACTTGCCTTAGTAGGGCTTACGGGTATTAGGGATAGTTGTGAGACATATGGGCCTAGTAGGCTGTAAGAGTTGGGGTACGTCTGGCAGACTGCATTGGGCCGGCTTGGAACCGCTTGGGCTGGATCAGTGATGGGTTGACGCTGGGGCCCGTAATTCCTCAAGATCATCATGACACGTGTATGCCTCAAGGATGTGATCATTTTAATGTATCATCAGGTACCCCCCCCCCCCCAATTAGTGGGGCGTTAAGTCGATCCACTAATTCTTTGAAAAAACAATTATACCTTCTTGATGATTGGACTCGAAGCATTTGTCTTGAGCAACGCATGACATTAATGGGTACGCGACTGCTCAAGGAGGGAAAAGGTGATTTGCTTTCCCTATAAATATTTGCTGTTTCGATGAAGATTTGCTCATTCTTATTTGCGTTGTTCTTTTAAGCTATAGTATCGCTGTGAAGTTTGATCCGTTCTTTCTACCGATGGTTGATAATGTTGAACTTTATCCCAAGGACCTGTTATCCTTTACTTGCATCAAGTTCTTCGAGGGTAGCTTGGTTGACGAAACCGAGTTGATCAAGCTTCATAGTTTGTACCTTATTCTGAGAGATTTGGAAATCGCTCCCGCGTTTGGATATTTGGCTCCGACTACAACCCCTCAGGGGTACATAAGTTTGCACTGAGGCATGTTCGAGTCTGGGCTTCGATTTCCAGTACCAGATGACGTCTGGCACTTTTTTTCTTAATTTTTGTATGCCTTCCACTCAAATGGTTTCGAGCGGGTTCAAGATTTTGTTTGCGATTCTTCTGAGGGCTCATGGCCCTGGTCTCCGTTTGACCCCATCGGTGATCTATCACATAACGACTGCTCGATTGGACCCCAAGGGTCTCTGCATATTGAACTGCCCTTCGTGTCTGCGCTTGGTGGTGGGCGGCACTGAACCTTGGGAAAATTATTGGTTCTTAGCTTCAGTTGATTTTGCGTACTTCAAGTTTGGGAGTCGTAGGGTGCCCCGATACTTTTAGTTTGATCTTGGTGAGTTGCTTAGTTGTCGACATATTATATATATATTTTTGTGTATCCCTGATGCGGTGCTAGGTCTGATGTTATTCCTTTGTTTCAAGGAAGTTTGTTATTCCGTCACTTAGTGAGGAAGAGAGGCAGATAGAGAGGGAGTTCTTCAAGCTCTCTTTGACATCCATTGAGGAGGTCATAATGTCAGGCAATGTTGTACGCAATGGGTTGATGCGGTGTTTTCATGATGTCCACCCCATGCCAGGTTCACCGCCTGAGGGGGTTGTTAATCGTCATTCGAGGAAGAGAAGTATGGCCCTGCCAACCCCATCCAGGCTTGCTGAATTGGAGGCTAATGTACCTCCCGTCGCTGTTTCGAAGAGGAGGCAACCCTTTAACCTGGTGACTTCTCACCTTGGGACATCGCGGTCTGCATAGGCGGCACCCTCGGGGGTCGTAGCTTCCCTCCTGATGCTTCTACTACCCTTGTTGTCTAAGAGAGGGAGGAAGTTGGACTGCGTGTTGATGCTTCGCATCACCGTGGTCCCAAGAGGGTCACTTGTTCCCTTGAGCTGTACAATCATGTTTCGCTGCACATCGAAGCCCGCGGGAGAGTTCTTGCTTTGGAAAAGGCCTTCGCGAATATGCGGATGTCATATTTGGATGCTCTCTACCGGGTGGATTCCCTAAATGGTCAGCAGCAGAGTTTTGGTACTGCCGGGGCCATGGGGGTCGCGGTCTCTGCCACCGAAATGAAATTTGATGGTATGAGATCTCAATTGAGGGCGGCCAAGTATGATTTGGCGTCAACTCATGTTGAATTAAGGCAGACTTAGGCCGAACTGGAGCACTTGGATGTGGCCGTGGACAGATTTTTTTTCGATCTAGAGGCCCAAGAAGCCGAGAGGAAGTGGGCGGAGACGGAAGGGGCCATCGAACGATAGCAGCTGGAGTCTACAGTTGACGAGGGGCTTCGCCGGGTTCGTGAAGCGGAGCGATTGTTGGTGGATAAGCGTTCGCACTATGCAGCCCTGGTGGGTGCGGTGGATTTTGACGTGTCGAGCAGGAGGTCATTGATCTCATTCGAGATTATTTGGAGCAAGTTGGAGCTTTTGGAACTAATCAGAGGAGAGCATCCTGGTGTCGATATTGATTTTGCCCACTACAGAAGGGTTGCTTTCGGATCGATTATTCGAGGGGAGGGCTCTGGCTCCGCAGGACTTGCTGCTGAGGAGGATGCTTCTCCTTAAAATAGTTGTAACGTCCTTTCCTGGACAAAACAAAAAAAATTTGAATGAAAGGATTGTTTTGCCCCGTATTGTCGCGTTTACTTTAGATGCTTCATAGATCATAGAATTTGTACTACTGGGTGAAGCGCGTGTCTTCGTCGGTCAAAATATATTATTGCTTTAGGTCGCTGTCGTTGATCTTGTGACAGATTAGGTGTTGACCAACAAAAATCATAGTCATTAGTCGAGGGCTGACCAGGCTCTCTCGATCATTGTCTGTTGGGACGTAATGACTTCTTGGTGAGTCATTGTCATTAGCGAACAAGCTCTGACTAGACTCCTTCTTCCTCAGCCATCGTGGTTTGTGCACAGAGGACTAAGCGTTGGGCACCAAAAGTCGTCGTCATCAGTCATGAACTGACTAAGCTTACCTGGTAGGTTCGGTGATCATTGCTTGTTGGAAAGCAATGATCCCTTGGTAAGTCATCGTCATCAATGGACAAGCGCTAACTAGACTCACACTTCCTTGGCTGTCATGGTTCGCGCATAGCGGACTAGGCATTGGGCACTAGAAGCCATCGTCATCAGTCGCGTACTGACTAAGCTTAGGTAAGTTCAGCAATCATTGTCTGTTGGAGAGCAATGATCCTTTGGCAAGTTGTCGTCATCAGCGGACAAACATTAACTAGACTCCAACTTCCTTGGCCATCGTGGTCTGCACATAGCGGACTAGGCGTTAAGCACCAAAAGACATCGTCATCAGTCACGAACTGACTAAGCTTACCTGGTAAATTCGGCGATCATTGTCTGTTGGAGACCAATGATCCCTTGGCGAGTCATCGGCGTCAGTGGACAAGCGCTGACTAGACTCCCACTTCCTCAGCCCTCGTGGTCCGCGCATAGCGAACTAGGCGTTGGGCACCAGAAGCCATCGTCATCAATCGCGAACTGACTAAGCATACCTAGTAAGTTCAGCAATCATTGTCTGTTGGATAGCAATGATCCCTTGGTGAGTCATCGTCATCAGCGGACAAGCGCTGACTAGACTCCCACTTCCTCGGCCGTCATGGTCTGCACATAGCGACCTAGGCGTTGGGCACCAGAAGCCATCGTCATCAGTCACGAACTAACTAAGCTTACTTGGTAAGTTTGGCGATCATTGTTTGTTGGAAAGCAATGATCCCTTGGCGAGTTGTCGTCATCAGTGGACAAACGCTGACTAGACTCCCATTTCCTCGGCCATCGTGGTCCACGCATAGCGGACTAGTTGTTGAGCACCAGAAGCCATCGTCATCAGTCGCGAATTGACTAAGCTTACCTGGTAAGTTCGGTGATCATTATCTGTTGGAAAGCAATGATCCCTTGGCAAGTCGACGTTATCAATGGACAAGCGCTGACTAGACTCTCACTTCCTTGGCCATCGTGGCTCACGCATAGTGGACTAGGCGTTGGACACTAGAAGCCATTGTCATCAGTCGCGAACTGACTAAGCTTACCTGGTAAGTTCAGCAATCATTGTCTGTTGGAGAGCAATGATCCCTTGGCGAGTCGTCTTTATCAGTGGACAATAGCTGACTAGACTCCCACTTCCTCGGCAGTCGTGGTCCCCGCATAGCGGACTAGGCGTTGGGCACCAGAAGCCATCGTCATCAGTCGCGAACTGGCTAAGTTTACCTTGTAAGTTCGGCGATCATTGTCTGTTGGAGAGCAATGATCCCTTAGCGAGTCGTCATCATCAGCAGACAAGCGCTGACTAGACTCCCACTTCCTCAGCCGTCGTGGTCTGTGCATAACAGACTCGGCGTTGGGCTGATATTCGAGTCTGTCCATAGCCGGGCTGGTCAAGGGTTGTAACGAACAACAGTGGAAGTTTTTGTAAAAGCAAATATTTTATTGATAATATTTTTTTAGATGTTCTACATTCCATAGTCGTTTAAGCCCGTCCCCGTTTGCATCTTCTAGCCAGTATGTTCCCGGCCTGTTGACCTTGGAAACTCTATAAGGTCCTTCCCATTTAGATTTTTCGCACTGGCTTCTTTGGTGTTCTGCTGGGTCTTTCTGAGTACCCAATATTCCACCTTGAATTTGTGTGGCTTGACTTTCTTGTTGTAAAATTGCGCCATTCGTTGTTGGTAGGCGCTATCTTGGTGGAGGCTAGATCTCATTTTTCATCGAGGAGGTTTAGCCTCGCGCACAAGGCGTCATCATTACCGTCTGGTTTGAACTCTTTCATTTGGATGGTTGGCATCTCGAGTTCTACCAAAACCAAAGCTTTCGATTCGTATGCTAGGGCAAAAGGTGTCTCTCTGTTAAGGACTCTTTTGGTTTTCCGATATGCCCAGAGTATTCCTGGTATCTCTAGAACCCATTTTTCTTTGGTTGCATTAAGTTTTATTTTGATGGCCTCTAGGATCGTTCGGTTGGTAACCTCCGCTTGGCCTTTGGCTTGGGGTGTCCTAGCGAGGAGAAGTGGTGATCAATACTCAAAATTTTGCACAGTTTCTTAACCATTCTACCTTCGAACTGAGTTTCGTTGTCGCTGACTAATACTCAGGGGATGCCAAATCTACAGACGATGGTGGCCCATATGAATTTTTTTATCTGGACCTGCCCGATTTTGGATAGGAGCTTGGCTTCGACCCATTTGGTGAAGTAGTCGACGGCCACAAGAAGGAACTTTTTATCGGCTAATGCCGGAAGTGGTCCGACGATGTCCATTCCCCATTGCGCAAATGGCCATGGACTAGTCATCGGAGTTAGTGGCTAGGCCGGCATATGCGTGTACAACGCGAACATCTAACATTTGTCGCACTTGCGGACGATATCTTTGGCGTCTCGCTGCATGGTCGGCCAATAGTGTCCCAAAGTTAAAGCTTTATTAGAAATCTCATAGGGTTCAAGTCTCCACTATTATTCTCATGTTCACTGGATAATTAATCCACTTTTCAACTTTAAACAAGAACATTGAAGTTAAAACACAACTCTCAATGCAAACTCTTAGAAAACGCCTAGCTTATAAGTAGTACAAACTATTGTCTAATATTGACAAACTATTGACTTTCAAAGTTTCAAATCTTACACTCAGATGTTTTTGCAACTAGATTTATGGAACCCAATCTCATCATGGATAAGTGCTCGGGTTACAAAGACGAAAGACAATAATTTTTTATTGACTCAATAAATTGGACAACCCATTTTCAAATGAGATGTAAGTTTTGAAATTCTCCCCCTGAACATAAATCATACATTATTCTCAATGTTCTAAAATATGACACCATGGGTCGATCATGAATAAGAGAGAAACAATAATAAATAGAAATGAAAAGAGTGTATCATTAAACGACATGAGAACTCAAATGACTTCTGTTAAGATCCAAATTTAGGCTCCAATCAAATCACAGTCAAGTGATTTTTTCCTTATTTTTTAAAATTTAGTTGACCTAATATATACACTAAAATCTTAGTCTAACAATAAATCATACAATAACAGCCTAAAATTTTGTGTTTCATACCAAACATGATTATATAGGACAATAAGATGTAATTGATTTGACATGCCCCACAAGTGAATCCAAGGAAACCTCTCAAGATTAAATTTTATCTTTAGCTCAGAAAATGTTTCCTCAAAAAAATGATGCAAGTTCAATTTGTCAAAATGAGTAAAATCAATTTGGTGTTCCAGGAGAAACCATTGATCAGGCGTGGATAGGTCTTCGTCTTCTTGAAGTTCTTCACGATTTGTTTTATATTTCACAAAATAATCCTCCAAGGTTTTGAAACATGCAATTCAAGTCTAAAGTCGGGGAACTTTCTAATATTGGGGAGAATGTTAACAAATTTCTCAGGTTTCACCTTTGTATTGGGCATGGATGTTACAGCAATGGTCAAAAGATCACAAAATTCACATGGCAATTCAATTGAATAATCACTTATGTCAACATCTTGTGTGTACATAGGATTTACATCAATAAGCACATGATTAGTTATAAAATCGCCATGACTGATTTCATCTTGAACACAAGACTCATGATTCATCCGCAATCCTTCGTCATCGCATTGTCTCACATGTTTTATCCACTCATCTTGTTCTACTTGGGAAGTTTGAGGGGTTTATATAGGTATATCAATGTGGCACAATTCATCAAATCTATCACTCTCTTCTAATAGGCTTTCTTCACATTCACCCCCAACATTCATCAATGCATCATTTTAAAGCCTTAAATCCCAAATTTTAGACAAAAGTTGGTCAGTGGCCTGCTGACTTTGTTCTATCTCTTGTATGGAATGACATAAGGATTGCATATATTGATCTAGCCTCTTTTGGAAAGAAGGAGAAATGTTAGTTTTCTCCCATGAGCTAATTTGATATGAAAATGATGTGGATTGCATATTTTGCATAACGTGGTATGGATTGGTCTCTACCGAAGACATTGTAGGACAACTAAGGTAAGACTTATTGTTATGCACATATGGGGAATCAAAGGATGGTGTGGACCTAAAAGATTCATAACCCCAATTGGGTTGGTGTTGGTTCCAAGGTGATTGGTTTTCATATCCATTTGGGGACAAATGATTAGTATAATCAAAACTTGATTCTAAGGGTTGACCTTGGTTTACCGAGGCAAAGTAATTTACCTCTGCATTGTCATCATCTTCCCAATGAAAATCCATAATTGGTATGGCTCCTAACAGAAGAGAAATTCCTTGACATTGAACTTGAATCAATCTTGATTGTATTTTAAAAAAAAATTAACTTTTTTGTTTGTAAATTACTAAAATCTTATGCAACCTTAAATGATATGACCTAAACTAAATGCAATATGCAAATGTACCTAAAGGGGGACACTAATCGTGACACTAAATCAATTCCTATCCATCCCTAGCAAGCAACAAGTTGATTATCTACAATTAAGTGCAAGGGACGATTGATTTTTAAAACCCAATCTAATTGAAGTGGAGAATGATTTTGAACATCTCAAAATCAATTCTCACCCTAGTTAGATTTTTTCATATGTCTTGTAAGTAAGTAAAAGGGTAGCTTATTACGTAAAAATTTCTAGACCACCACACTAGGCAGAAATGCATTCTAGCCAGGTTTTACCCTGTTTGGTATGCTAGAACTGGCTAAGCCTTTGAAGGGCGTCTTTAAGATCCAAGGATTTCTTACGATATTTAGCTGTCACTTAAAAACTTTCAAGAACCCCTGTGTTCCTAATCAAAATAAGATTAGACTTGTGAAAAACTCTGTCGAAGCACCACTCTCTAGGCGAAAAGGTAAGAAATGGCGGTGCAGTCATACTGGTATTTATCGGCGCATATCAATTGACAGTAAAACATTCTTACTTCGAAAGAGTTCAATCACAGTCTATTCCTTTTCTGAGGTCCTATGAACACCGTTCTAATTGGCTCTAATTATCTGAGTTTATTTTATAAAATTTGGCCAAGTTTGAACGTATTGGGGTGATGAGGTAGGTGATCAAATCCTGCTCAGTTGCAAATAGTCAGGTATGTTATTATGTAGTTTAGCACAGTTGGATATCTAGCAAAAATCTAAACACTCAAAAGCATTTCAAAAACACTTCTCGCAGAAGATTCGAAGTGGATTGAGAGAGGTACCTCGCTTTGCTTTCGATTTTATCTTAAACCATGTTTTAGTTATTACAACTTAATAGTACAAATTTAAATCATCACAATCACTCAAAGAAAACAAAAAAATGTCCTAATTATGATCAAAGTACTAAGTTCACCAAAGCTCTTCTCCAAGTATCATTTTGGCACAAACCCTGAAAATTACATCATAGGAAAATTATTAATGGCTTTAAAAACAAAGTATAGAACCAAAGTGTTGAAAATCATTCAAGTTTGGCAAAACAATGTATTGCTGGAAATTTCTAGAACTGATATATCAACTTTGAAAAATTGTGCAGAGTTCAATACTTGAAGAAATTCAGATTTTCATGGATCAAACAAACCAAAATTTTCTTAGAAAAATTAAAAAAATTAATTTGGCAGCTAGAAGGTTATTGAAAGTCAAAGTGAACTAAAAAAACAGTATACTGTCCAGATTGTGTAGATGTTGCAAGAATTCGTATTTTGTTTCAACCAGTTATCCAAATTGAAATCCAAAAGATGATCTAGAAACTAGACAAGATTTACAACAAGATAGAATTTGGAAACGCTCAAAACAGGATTATCAATCAGTAGAAACATGAGTCCAAACATCAGTCATCTGCAGCAGTCAAATTCCAGCACAAGCAGTCCAAATTCAAAAAATTGATTCTCGCTAACCTTTGGTCCAATGAACAAATGGAAAGATGTCCGTGAAAGTTTAGATCATGAAAATTTACAAGATAAATTGAAAAAAGTAAAACAGCAAATATTAGTTGGTCTAAAAAATGCAAACATGAAAACATTACAGAGTTTCCAGACTACAAATGTTATCAAAACAATGCGAATGCACCTAAACTGTGGAAATGAACCTAAACTAAACTAGTAATAAGCATTCAAAATTGATTTTAAAACTATTTTTCCTTTGCTTTCTCCGGCAACGACGCCAAACACTTGATCGATCTCAAACCATACCGCAAGCGCATGGTTATCTATTGAGTTAGATAACGGCAAATACGAGTCAAATCCCACAAGGAGAGCTATAAAGTTAAGAAAACTAATCTTCAAATCTCTTTTGAAACTTAACCTAGTTAGAAAATAAGTGATTCTTGAAGTGTGTACAATAAAAATGCAAACTGAAACCTAAATGTGAGAGTTGGGGCTTTGAGTTTACCATCATGGGTGGATGACACCTTGGGCCACTCTTAGATTAATCATTCCAAATTCATTAACACATCCTAAGGTAGATTCTCATTTCACTTAGGATGGAAAATATGGCTTTATGGTCAAATTGATTTCAAGCTTTAATTATATTAATAATTTAATAATCAAATGTGGATTTAAAAACATACAAGGAATCCATACTTAAATAAAACACCTAATATCTAACAAATCAAAATAAAACTTAGACTAATAATATGTAAACATTATAAGTATGAGCTTATTAGAGAAATTTCAATGATAGAAACTTATCTAATCTTGAACTTAAGAAGTAGAAGAAGAAAGCAAGAATTGAATTCATATGATGAAACACAAAACATCTAACTTAACTTATTGGTTCATGACATAATCAAGTTACAAGATCAATCTAACTACTTGCTTCTCTAATACATAAACTTGGAAATGAACAAAGCTAAAAGAAAACCATCTTTGAGCTATCCTCCCATGGGCTCACCCACACCCTATGGTGGGATGTTAGCCAAACATGGTAAGCTCTAGGCCTTCCCTCCACTTACTATTCTAAACTTTACAAATACTACAACTTCTCTCAATTTGATTACAACTCTTTGGTCCTCCCCCCCCCCCCCCCCCCCCCCACCCCCCAGTATACTCCAAGCATGGGATATTTATAGGTGAAGAGGTGTGAGATTGTAGAATGTATGGTGGAATAAGTAAAAGATCAAATAATAGGGTTGAATAAAATAAGAAAAATATAAGGGAATGTGTTGGAGAATGGATGGTGGAATATGTAAAGATTCCTTTTGGCTAGGATGAAGTTGCCATGTGGATGTCCAAATCTTCAAATAATTTTCTCGAAATCCATAAATGATGGTGCTTTGTGAGCTTTACTTTATGAACCTTGGGCTTGAAAAATCATTGGTAATACATGTGTTATCTTCCAATGAACTTTGTTCTTGTGCATATTTGATCATTAATACTTGAATTCCTGCATTATACATAAAATACACGTAATGAGAGTATTTTATTAGAAAATAGAACACAACAAATATAGAATTAGGGGCTTACAATGTATCATTTATAAGGCTATCAAATGCCCCCCAAACATACATTTTGCTAGTCCTCAAGCAAAAGAAGAATAAAAACTAACTCACTTTCGTAGGAATCATGATTACATTTAGCATATGTACTAAGCCTTTAAACCTCTAGGTTTTCCCTAGTGGATGAGTTGTAGTCTCGTGAGGGTTTTCAGAAATGATACACACAAACATTAGTGATATTCAGGACTCAGACTAAAAACTTTTGTAAAAAAAATTGTTTTCCTTATTTAACCTCATAGAGTTCCTACTTGAATGCATAAGCCTCAAGAAATGTATCATGTAACTTCTTGATCAGTATTAAGTCAATAAGTGACTTTAGTAAGTACTATTCAAACGACATAAGAATTATTCATTCAAGTTTATATTTAGAAATTGATCATCTTCTTTGATGTTAGCAACTCAATAGATTCGTAATATCAACAAGGAAAACTTCACATAGCCTACCTCACAACTCTAGGACCAAAGATCACAACAAAGGTGGAGTTCTTCACGCCTCTTCAAACGACCAACTAGGGAGGAAGCAATTCCTCTCTTCACTGTGTTCTTCACGCAGCAGCCAGCCAAGCCAAGAAAAGAGATTCACACACCAACCAAAGAGAAAGAGATTGCAGCCCAGAGAGATCCTCTTCACACCAACTTTTTTGTTTCTTTTCCAAGCAGCCAAAAGATATTACAATTGCAGCCAAAAGGGGAGAAGAGATTACACCAAAAGAGAAATTATTCATACACCAACCAAGAAACTCCCTCTTCTCCCTGTTATCTTCATGAAGCCAAAGTCCTCCATTCCCCGCCTCTTTTGTCTACGGTCAAAGTACGTCGTCGTCTGAGGCAGGGAAGACTTTGAGTGTCAGAGTCTTACTTGTACGTACAAACATCCGTAGCGAGATCTAAAAATCACCTCTCTAATACCATGTCAAATAAAATAACTTTTAAATAATATAGAACATTACTTCATACATATCGCCAAAATGTATTTATAGGGATACAAATAGAATCCTAACTAAAAAAGGAAAACTAATTCTAATCCCGGTTAATCCGATATTCCTATAACTACAGTCATTGTTAAATAGATATTCCTATATAACAATTATAATTTTTAACAGTGTGTCCCAACATCTCTGAAGTTTGATCAACTAGTGTGTCGAGAGAAAAAGTTGTGTCCAGATCTCATTCGAAGCTTCACATTTTGATTGAAGAAGAGTTTCCAAAGTTGGTTGCTCTACCGAAGCAAGTAGTGCCTCTGCTTCTGCAAGAGCTTCGTTGTATATTCTACAAGGCTGGAACAAGTAACCCATTCTAACGCGACAAAAACAGAAATCGGGGCATCTTCATAACAGAAGCGGATAGTAAAGAGTCTTTTGGAAGCAAGACCGAAAGTTGTTGTCATGGAGCTTATAAACTTTTTTGATGTATCCAGCCATATCTTGAACCGGATATATGGGATGGAGAGTTTTGTTAAGGACTGAAAGTTACTTCCATAAATAGCCCAAGGCTAAATGCAACCCTCTAAACGTTCCCTATTTTTAATTTGTTGTAAAGGTATTAATGGAATCTGACCAAACAAGGAA